>SCLH01001668.1:52086-119771 GCA_004367855.1 Oikopleura vanhoeffeni
CATTCTTATCCCCAGGAATGATTCCCTACCCGATTCATCCTTATCCTAATCGTTATGGTGCTAAGTATCGAATTTGAGAAAAAAATAACAAAAACACTTAAAATATAAAAATAAAGATAATTCACTTGAATTCCGCCATATATAATCTTGAATAAAAAATTTAATGATAGCACAAAAATTGGATTTTAATATTATAAAATAATAATAAATAATACCTTAACATTAAGAAAAAGTTCAACTAACTTCATAACCTGCGTTTAACCCTCCAAAGCATAGAAAAAAAATGTCAGCCGAGCCAAGAGAGCCTTTCAAGAGCCTCTTTGAGCGCTGTTTACAGAAAACTCTTATGAGATCAACCTTCAATTTTTCCTTCATGCCAAGTTGAACAATTCAAATTAAAAAAATTCATATTCTCAGATTCTTTATGTTTAATTCTAGCATAAAAAGTTTGAAAAGCAAGGTTAATTAAACCACGTGATTCTATTAATGTAGGTCCAGGAAATGTATGTTATATCTCAATAACTGCGCAGCTGCTCTGCTGTTTTACTCAATACTTTTGTCTGATTGAGGATATATCTATTGGGAATCAAAAAATCATTTTCAATAAGTTGTGTATTTTACACTGGGCTGTATTTATTTTAATTGTACAATAAATTCAAATTTAAAAGAAGTAAATATTATTTTTTCATGGTTTTTTTAAAATCTCAATAATTCTTGTTTGTTTTCTCTTTTTGGCCAGATCGGATTCTGCTCCATCCCGTTCTTTATTTGGCTCGCCGATCTTCGCCGGGTGCCAAGTCCTTGTGGTGCCAATCTTTATGCGTCAGTCGCGAGGAGCAGTTTGGCCTGGATCGTTCTGCGCATCAGGCTGTTGCTTGGCAAGGACGTCGCCAAAGAGGACCCATTAGCAACCCTGGAAGGATCGCTAGGGGACTAAGAGACCAGCAGTCCTGTTCATTTCCCTCTCATTCTCATTTTTTTTTTGTGTAAAAATTGTGTAAAAAATTAATTTTGTGTTAAGAAAAATGATTTGTGTGAAGTTATGTTGCAAAAAATTTTTGAAAAGGTTTTTAGAAAGAAATTTTGTGTAAACAAGAACTGTCTTATAGGACTGTCCTATGTTGTATACGAATGTGTTTTAGCTTTTGGGGTGTTCCCCGGCGGAGAATGAAACGCCCTTAAATTACCTAACCAAGTCGCGCGTCGATGGTAAGCGTGAATCCCTCGGAGAACACCCCATAAGCTAAAACACATTGGAGATACTTACACACAAATTCTGTAGATTGCGTATGACATTCCAATTTTTCTGAAATGTCTATAAGATATCCTAATATTTTTTTTTAATTTTCCTAGTTTAAAAAAATTTTTTCGTAAGATTGAGTATGACATTTTCCAGTTTTTTTGAAATGTTTAAGTATTCCTTGATATTTTTTAATTCTTATTTAAGAAAATTTTAGTCGTAAGATTGAGTATACATTTCCAGTATTTTTGGAAAGTTATAAGTATCTTTGCATATTTTTAATTTTCTTATTTAAGAAAATTTATTTTCGTAGATCGAGTTATGACATTTCCAGTTTTTTTGGAAATGTTATAAGTATCTTAATAATTTATTAAAAGAATTTTTGAGATAGATGTGCGTAATCGTTTCCAATCTAATGAAAACGATATAATTGTTTTCTTAAAAAAATCTTTTTAAAGAGTTTTCTTTCGAACAATATGTTAAAAATTGATTCTAAGCTAAAAAACGAAATAAGTTATACGTTTCAATAATTATGGAAGCGCTATAAGTTTCCATTTTTATTGTTGTATTGTTATTTTAGTATGCTAAATGCTTATTGAACAATATAAAGTCAAATAAAATTGTTTCTAATTCAGAGGAAATGTAAATATACAAAAAATAGTTAGTTCCATTTTGTTAATACTATACGGGTTTAACTTATAAAATTTTGATAGATAGGATGGTAATTGGTTTTTTAAACGGGCAAAAATATATAAGTTCCATTTTTTGTTAAAATTATGCGTTTTACTTATGAAATTTTTGTCAAAAAGATAGGCGCGACTGAAAATTTTTATGTGTTTTTCATTTTATTTATATTCATTATTATTATTTGATTTTAATATAACGAAAATTTTAATGTGAGGCATAAACTTGCTATTATATTTTACAAGCAAATGACATAGTTTGTTGCAGTTCGTGAGTTGGGATCATTTTGTATGTATTTTATTATTATATCACGAGAATCATTCAAACTATCTCTTATTCATTTAAGTTTAAAGTCAATGATTCATAGGAAATTGTGAGAATTTAAGAAAATTATAAGTACATTTTAATAGTAATTTCATAAAATACGAAAGGTTTTTGGTTTTACACATAAGAAGAATCTATCACATATATTATAGAATTTTTTCATTAATTTTGTAGAATTTTACCCACACCAAACTTTATTAGCGTGTAATTTAAATACTATTTTAAAAATTTGACGATGAGCGTCTATTTTGACAACAAACCTTATTAGGTGTTAATTTAAATACTATTTTTAATTGACGAATCAAGGTCATTTGAGCAACAAACTTTCATTAGGTGTTATTTAAATACTATTTTAATTTTGTGGACCTTAATTTTTATTTTGGTCACCCGGCCTATTTAGCACCTATGGTACCTTAAAGTACATTAGTACTTTATGATCAAAAAAATAGAACCATGATCAAATTTAACAACTATGATCAAAGTAGAACTATGATCAAATTAGAACCAGAGATAGAAGACTAAAAAAAGGCAGTAGTGGCTACGCAATCTAATTCAAATGTGATAAAGGATATAATTCAATAAAAATTACATTTTTCATGAGAAAAATTAGTTTAACGAGTCACCGTCTAACTTATTTTAAATGACCAAGCGAACATGCCATCAAATAATTAATTTGCTATAATTTTGTCTTAATTAATTTCAAGTTATAGATTATCAATAAACATTTTTAGCTAGCATGCTGCTTCATTATAAAAACCTCAAATTGTTGCGACATTAAATATATTTTAAATAAATTAAAAGATCAGTTTATTATGTGCGGGTATTTACATGTTTCAAAAAATTATTCATATAATTGATTTTTCACGAATTTTTCGATATCACTGTACTACTAAATAATTATAATCGTATTTGAATCTCCAATTTGAATCCCACAATAAGATGTGCAAAATTTGAAAGCAAAATTGAAATTACTAGCTTGGTCGCATTTAGGCGGGTGTCAAGTTCGAATACTGATAGAAACTGAAAAGATAATAAGTAACAAAGTTGTCCAACCAATCAGCACGAATTATTTGGGACTATGATGGGATTTTTCGAAAAAAAAAACTTACTCTTCATAAGTTTTAAGAATTTCAAATTTTAAATATATCCCAAGTGGACATTTTAACCCAAATAAATATGATCTTGAAAACATGAAATTTTACCTTATCTCGAATAATTCAGTCGAAACACAAATGACAATATTTTGGCTACAATATTTTGTACTAAAGCATGTCTGAATGCATAAACTTTTTACAGATAATCTTTCTAGAGTAGGATATAGTTTTGTGAGCCTTAAAATGTTATATTTTTAACAAATTATTTTCGTATTCATTACGTGTTTTATTGCTTAATTTTCACTGTTTAAGCGTATTCTTTATATCGACAAACGTAAACGCATTATGAATTTTAGATTTTTACGCAACATACGGAAAAACTAGAATCTCGGCGAGGAATTAACCTCCTATTAAGGGTATCCCGTCCCTAATTGACATAATTTCGATAAAATATTAGCCGAAACAGGCCTCAGGATATTATTATTCAGATTAGCCATTTGTAGAACTAGCCTTCAAACTTGCCCAAAAAAATTTGTACCAAAACTTTTTTGTATGACACCACTCCGTTCACACATAAGCGCGGCACAAGAGCCACCTAAGCCAAAACCGAAAATTCTACTCCTCTGAGCGTATATTTTGAAATAAACCTAATTTTTAAAACATACACCTGTAATAATTAGTATACAAAACTTTGTGGTAGCTTTGTCGATAAGTGCTATATTTATTTCTAGATGCTAGGGCGGTTAAAAAAAAAAAAAAAAAACCCCCCGTTCCAAATACCGGTTTTTGACTTTTTCATCGGGAAACCTTACTCCTCCTAGGTTTAAAAAAGATTTCAAAATTTACTCAAAATTTTGCAAAAGCACTAGCTCTAAACAAAGAAAACTTTGTAGCGAGGGCGTTTTTGTCAGCCATTTCGACCTCCCAAACTAAAAAATGAATTTTTCAGGTCACTGAAAAATTTCCAAAAAAAAAGTGCTTCGATTTTTTCGAAAGTAGGCTCAAAAGAAAGCTGGGGAAACACTGCAAGAGAAGTTGGCTTACGTCAACCGATTATTTGAAGTTTAGTGGTCAAATTGACACAAACGTTATTCTTTGAAATATATTTTGAGAAAAATACTTAAGAAAAGAAAATGAAAAAAACGCAAAATTTTTCGAAATTTTTTTTTTCATGGGTTGTTTTATGCGTTCAAAAACATAAAACAATTGATTCTGGTTGCATTTTTATGACATAATAACTGCAGAAAAATGTAGGAACCAGCGATACCCTTAAATCGGAATAAATTTATAAATATGAATTTTCAGAACCTAATCCAAGCATGCATGATCTATTGTATATTTTAAAATTAGCTTTAGCTGTTTTTTTGAGGAATCTCAGTAATCTTTTGGTCGTCCCCATATCTGGTCTAGTAACTTTTTACATTGTGGCGCTTCGCAACGCGCAATAGCTCCTCTAGGCATACCCTCAGGCCACATTTCCAGGCACATTCGAATCGCCACATCGCAGTCCGCAGAACGAGTCGAGCCGGACCACTCCTTCCGAAACTGTTCTTGTTGCATGTGTCTTTTAGAATATGAGATTTTTAACTTTTTATAAAAAAAAATTTGTAGAATTTCACTTATTAACTACAAAAACTTTGCTTGCCTGACTGGGCCTCCATACAGTCCTCCACCATAATTTGTTCTATACTGAACTTGACTTGGTAGGGGAATTAGACCTTGGTCTGCAAGTTTAAAATTCTAAATCCTAGGCCTAAGTTCATATGGACTGAATATTAACCCTAGTGGTACTAAAAAATCTATATTAATTATGATGTATTTAAACATATAGTAAAGTCGCGTTGTGTATTTTACCACTGGGCTGTATTATTTTAATTGTACAATTAAATTCAAAATTAAAATAGAAGTAAATATTATTTTTTTCTCTGGTTTTTTAAAATCTCAATAATGCTTTGTTTTCTCTTTTTTTTGCCCAGATCGATCTGCTCATCCTTTTTCTTTAATTTGGCTCGCTCGATCTTCGCCGGGGTCAAGTTCCTTTGTGGTTGCCAATCCTTTATGCGTCAGTCGCCGAGTAGCAGTTGCTGGACTCGTTCTGGATCAAGCTGTTGCTGGCAAGACGTCGCCAGAGGACATTAGCAACCCTAGGGAAGGATCGCTAGGGGACTAGAGGACAGCAGTCCTGTCACAGAGCCACGAATTGTGCTCTAGCATACCTAAAATCATTTCAAAACGGCAAAAACGGGAATCGCTAGAATATTTTCTTTCAAACACATTATAAGAATTTTGATTCGGTCCGAAAAAATAATTGAAATTTTTTTCGAAATGGTGGTTCCAGAATTACGGGGCTTGATTATAAGGATTTTTCGCCCTATGTTTCACTCCTGAAAAAATGATTTCAGACTAGACATAAAATACAAGTGGTGGAGATTAGCCAGTTTTTAGAAAGCGTTTTGTGCATGCCTTAACACCACGTTCCAAATAAAAAATTTATTTGGTATCTAGGGCAGATATTTTTTTCGGAAGTGAAATTTCTAAATTTTCAACTTCAAGTATCCATGAAAAATTAATATTATAAAAGTGAATTTAAAGCTATCAAAGCTGTCAACAGTTGTACTCATGCCATATAAACTTGAAAATAATGGAAAAGTGTAATAATCTGCTTTATAGGCGAAAATAAAACATTTTTAGCGAAATCATGATTTTCCATCAAAATTACTGACTTATTTATAAATTACTTTTGAGGTATGACTCATACAGTATGGATATAAATTAAAGCGCGACAAAAACGATACGTAGGCCAGATACTTGTGCATCGTTCCGACAAAAAGATCACTTGTGAAGACAACTGTGACCGTGTATCACGTGATATGGTATTACCTGCTTTTCTCACTATATTTTCTACTTAAAAATTGAAATTCTAGAATGATAAAATTTCGGATGCCGAAAATATTACCTCTCAACTTCCTTATGCCAGAAAAAATGTCAAATCCAGGACTCGCCCCCTTAAGCTTTCTGTAAAAACATCAAAGTTAGAGCCACAATTGTGGCTCTGTGCACTTGGCGAACTTTTATTTATATGCATTCAACGGTTAAAGTACTCCAGTGCAAGTCTTCTGTCTTGTCAAGTTCAATTTGACAAAGCACAAGGTGAAAATTTCATCTGACATGCCTGCATTTTCGGAGATTAAGTTAAGTAGGGGGGGAGTTATTTGAAAAAATCACGGTTATTCCCATAGGTTAAAATTTTTAATCTGTGGTTAAGGGGTGGGGTTGAATATTGAAATTGCTGAGCAAAATTACCAACATTTCCAGCTGGACTGTATAGGTCGATAACGGTAGATAGACTTAATAAGAAAAAAATACTGGAGACTAAACCCTTCTTTGTAACTGCAAGTTTAATTTCTGCTTTTGCGCAAAGGGTGAGTTTACTGGTGCGGCAATTAAAAAAAGCGTTGAATATACTTCTCACAATACTATTCAACATGGTATATTCAAATAGGATATATGAGTTTCGCACTTTTGAAGACTTTATGTTCTCTTAATTTTTTGGAAAATATTCATAATTGTTAATGGCGAAATCGTTGTGTAGTAGAATCTTGTTGAGAATGAAGAGAGTGAATCAATATTTGGTGAAACGGAGACTTTATTTTAATCAAGCATATAGACTAAATAGTAATTTAGTGATAAGAAAATTTTTTCAACTTGAGGAAATGACGTATGACTTGAGTAACATTGTCTTTATTAGAAATCAGGGAAAATAATGCACTGAAAGATAATCCGCGGGCATCTTTGTGACTTCAACTTGATCTGTAAATTTGTACTTATGGCAGTGTGTTAGTTTAACAGATCAAAAAACAAGGACTGGAAAGAAAAGTCTAAGCAGGCTATCGACCAAAAAAATTGACTTCGGGAATTTCGATCAATCAGAGGGCGGCATATTTTGGATTTTAATTTGAAAAAAAAAAATTTCGTTTTTAATCGAAATGATACAGTCCCGAGATTCTGAATTTTGCGCGGAAAGCGTAGTTTGCTCTCATTTTAAAAAAAATGATGGCCCAATGCTGTGACAGTAAATTAGAAACAAAACTATTTTGGACGGTTAATTTTTCACTTGCGCAAATCGCCTTCAAATCTTGATCGATTGTTAATTGAGGCTAGTCGGCTCTTGAATCTATTCGCAATGATTGTTACCATTTTGTCCGCAAAATGATGTGTTACTTTAATTTTTAATTTCCTTCTTAGGTTTTGCACTCCAACTTGAGAAATTATATTTATTGATTTGATACCCGTAACGTATTACCGTTAGTAGTTACTGCCGTAATGATGAATTCTGATTTCTTAATTTAACAAACTCATAATTTAGTTCTGGACCTGCTTCAATCGGAAAGCTATTTCCTGGGCTATTGCAGACTCCCAACACGTTTTTTTTCTTCATTTTTTCAAAACCAAACTTATACTGTTTTTCAAATCAACTTCTGTGTCGAAAAATTAAGTCTACCTCAGATAATATTCAGAACAAAAAAAACAAATATGATAATATAATCAAAAACATTTTTTGACTCATGTTTTAGTGAATCTTGCCAAATTGTTCGATTGAGGATAAAGCATCCTGGAGATTACTTACGAATAATTAAAATAAGACCGAACAGCCCAGCCACTGGCATTAAGTGGAGTCTAGTAAGTTTCGCACCTCGGAGGCGAAATCTCATATTAATACGAATAATTGGACACTGCTGCGCCGAGTCTCAATTATTGATATAGAATATATGAACTTCTCAAAAGATTTGTTCACGCCAATCCTATCACTGATTACTTTCGCATATTTGATTTATTGCAAAAAATTTTTAAATTTTGTCACTTAATCTTATGTTTAATAATGAACAACGGTTTAAAATGGAAATACTATCTCCAAATTGCAACCAGTAATTTTTGCTTCAATTATAAAAGTTTGAAATAGTTTCACGAACTGGTACGTGATCAACTTTTAACGAAGGTTATTGATATTAATCGGAAAAGACATTCCCGTAGAGATCCTAAATGCAATAACAAAAATAACAATCTAAATTCAGTACGTGATGATATTGCTCTATTCACAGCAGTATATTATTTCAAATCGTTTTTCTTAACTCAAGATAATACATTTTCTTCAATTTGCTATATACACCACCCACTTAAATGACGGTTGCTTTGATTTTCAATCACGCTATGAAGTATTTCACGTATGGTGTTCGACCGTGAAAATTGAAATACATTATCTTAGTCATTTCGCTACGATACGTTCAAAGTAAAATGGTTCATTGCATACAACTCAGGTGTGGGCAGAGATACTAGCAGTTTCTTCAAAATACTAGCATAAATTAACGCAAAAGCTCTGGAATAAAAATTTTGGACCAATAGTTAAGACATCTACAGACCAAACGTAAATATTGGCCTCACCCACAGGTTGCGATCGATTAGATACCTAAACAGTTTTAAGATTACTAGATTTTTATATTCGGACGATTCTTCCCACAGAAGACCGTTGGATATCAAACGTTTTCTTCATGGAATAAGCTAGCCAATTTTTTCTTTTATTTCGAAAATTCTTACAAATAACTTTTTCAATTTAATTCAATGCGTGATGCATATGGTATCATTACGAAAACACAACCTCTTAGACGTTGGTGAAATTCAAAATTTATTGAACCTTCTCGAATTCACGCTAGAGAAATCAGGCCAGGTACGTAAAAAGTTTGAATACTCTTTTCGATCCTAAAACTCCTTATGCTAAAATTAAACCACAGCAAACCGATAAAATTGGTTGACATCAACCACTCAGTGCTAATGTGATTCAGAATACTAACAGTGGCGAGTTTTTCGAAATCAAGATGAGAGCAGTTATACTCCTATTAGGCCTCAATACAAAGGTTCTGAAAATTCACAGAGGACGAATGAGTGAGAGGTCACGTTTGTCAATATGTTTGGCTCGTTTTTAAATGTTCGTTCTTGTATTTCTAAGAATCCCCTGAACGCATATTTCAAATATTTTTTGGTCTTCAAAGCTTACGTATCATGCTACTTCTTTTAGACGGATGTTCAGAATTGCCGTTTTTTCGACTTAAGGTAGATAATTAGTGATGGTCAATAAATTAATTGCTCGTATTTTCGATTTTTTTTTTATTCTAGATATTTCATTTAAGTGAAACCGGAAATGAAAGTTCGAAAAAAGTGCGTCATATCGGAAGAAAAAGTCCACCAAATTTGAAGGCAATCAACGTCAAATTCGATATTTAGGTTAAATTTTGCCTCAAAATGATTGAAATTTTAAAATGTGATTTGAACCCTGTACAGACCAATAAGTGCTTACCCCGTAGCACCAATGGCGTACAAAATTGTTACGAGCACTTTTCAAAAAATCAGTACCACTCATCCGATTCACAAGTTGAAGGCCAACGTTAAGGAGAATTAATGTTCAAACAATATAAAGTCCATATAAGATTAAATCCTCATCCTATTCACACTTTGTATAATTCGCGGCTTGACTAGCTTTTATAGTTCAGCCATTATTAACAAGGGAATAGAATTCAGTTTATAAAATTTTTGATTTGGTTGCCATACCCTAGCATTCAACACTCATAACCCCCTTAACCTCCCACACCAGAAACGGAGAACTTCGCCTCCACCCAAAAGCTATCTAAAGGCCACTACTTTGAAGGCGCTTACACGGGAAAGAATGATACGAGATTTACTTATTGTCATGATTGAGTGAGATAGAATTAAGTGAAAACACGTAAACATTTTAAATTTTCGAGTTTGTGAACTAGATAACTGCGGAGAAAAGAGAGGTTCACTCACCCTGTATTTCTTGAAAAACCCATACATTTTTTTACAATGCATATAAGGTTACAATTACAAGTGAAACTATAGCTAATTAATAACTGGTCTCAAATTTGAAAATGATTATCTCGATCGCTATACAAAAAACAATATATTCAATATCGCCGCGCGTCGAAATTATGCAGTAAAATTGCTGAAAAATAATTGCTATCAGACTGAAAAACTCAAATCAGTTACTACCCTTATGTTCTACATTCGATCGATTTATCTTTTGCCGGCTATTTATGGGTTAAATTGCCGTTCAATTTCTTTCGAAAAATTAATTTTTTGAAAGATATTATTTTTCATGTATTTTTGAGTTCATAAAAATTCACTTGTTGAAAATATTCTTTCGTATAGAGGGTGCCAGGAAAAAATAAACTTATATCAAAAGAATCCCTCAAAATACTTTCCTAAAAATTGGCTTCCTCAGAATTTCGATATTATGCATCGTTTTTAACACATTAAGATTTCTATAAGAAATTTCGGCGAAAAATCCTAAAAAAAGAGAAGGAAAAAATAAACTTCGAACGGCTAATCTATATCAATTTTCAAACAATATTTGCAAATTAAAATTTGCAAACTCTATGACAATTTTAAATTGTTAGGTCTGTGACGATTATTTTCTGCCGCGTTTTTGGCTCCAAAAATTTCTCTTTCTTATATTTTTCAGATAGCCATGGCGTGTGAGGGGGTTAAGAAGGAATGTGAGCACAAAATCGTGAAAACTCTACCTTAAAATCTACAATTTTTCAGAATCATCTTTACAGTATTTCAGGACCTTTCAAAAACGGTTAACTCTGTACATTCAGCTTCGGAAAAACTTTATAATCTTGATCTTTAGACTTGCCCGGGTACGTACGTGACCAAAAACTTAACACTCCAGCCATTCCTTTAGGGCGATTTAAGTTCAAACCCTGTTATGCAAGTTTATCTTTTTTCTTTGTCGAGATCATCAAATTTTTCCCCAACTTTGCAGTTAATAAATGGACATTTCCATCCTACATTAAGCAGAAAATCGGTTATCCGCGTTAACACTGTGAACTAGTTCGAGGATGAAATTCTCCTTCTTTATGCACACTTTCAGAAAAATTATTTGCTGACGAAGACACAAAAGTTGAATAAACGGTGAAAATATCGATAAGAATGATTATTTTTTCAATTTTTAAGGGTCTAGAAATAAAAGAATGTCATGTTCTCTTATGAGCAGTTAGTTATTTCATCAGACATTACAACGTTATTTGAAAAACAAAATTGTAATTCCCGAGATTCTTGCCCCCGTGAAATAGTCTCACATCAAAACTATATCAAAAATCATGCTTTAGCAGCTGTATACAGTGTTCTAAACAGATGATGTTTTATCCCGCCCGGTCCGGACTCATGAAATCGTTTTTCAATCCCTGACCGAGTTGTATTATTTTTTGTCATCACCGATCCCGAATTAATCCCGTTTTTTTAATCTAAAAATATATGTTCTGTTATTATCACGAATTTTCCTGTATTTAATAACGTTCTTCAATCAGATATGACAGCCAAGGAAATTCTAAGACTAGAAAATAAAATTCCCAAAAAATTAATTATTCATAAATGACAAAATTTCAATTCTTTCAACGATGCAGTCATTCAATGTATCCCTAAAATCGCGAACTTGCCAAAATACGCGTTCGACAAATTTTTCATGGTTATAATTCTTCATTGCCAATTTAAACGAAGAACGTGTTTTGGACGGTACTTCTGCTGCTATATTCAAAAAATATTATCATGCAAATCGCAACTTAGCGTTCAAAACGAGAATTACCGGTGAAAGCAAGAAAAAATCAAAAAAATATGCCTGAGCTTTTGTTGTTGTCAGTTGAATGCAAAGATGATTTGAAATAAGAATCTCGAAAAATAATAAAATCGCGTTTTAATGGTTTAAGCTATCTTCGTAGAGATTTTTTTCTGGTCATTTTTAAGACGGGTCATAGTGAAGTTCATAATTTGTAACAATCTTCTGCCAATTATTACAATTTCATAAAATATTTAGCAGCTATGTGTTTTTTCTTACTGCGAAAATGAAATTGTCATTTAGTTATTACGGCCAATTAAAAATAGTAACTAGGTAGATTTTATTTTGAAAAGCCAAGCTATAGCGATTTCAAAGGCGTTGAAAAATTCAATTCACCTAGTACCATCTTTTCTATTGGCCTTAATTACCTAAATGACAAATTTTCATTTCGCAATGTAAAAAAACCACATACTGTATGTTCTAGGGTAAATCGATATTCAGGGGAACGATAATGACCTTTAAACTTTTCAAAACGGACCACAAGTGCTTGCTAGAGAGCAACAGTTCATAATTTTTGTAATTATTCCAATTTCAGAATTTTTCAATTATGAACTTTTGCTTCTCTAGCGCACTTGTGTCCGTTTTGAAATTTTGCAAAGGTCATTTTTCGCTTTTCCTGATATAGATTTTCTCTATAATCGTAATAATGTTGAAATTGGCGAAAACTTCGGAAAAAAATTCTATTTTCGAGCTAGCTATAAACCTTGTTTTGGCTGATTCTGGGTCATATGTACACTTTGAAATTTTCTTTGTGCAGATTGAATTCACAAAAAATTCTCTATTGGAATGATATGTAACATGACCCCAAATGAAATTCATTTTGTTAATTTGACCCACAAATGGGGGTCATATGTCAAAAATTTGACCTTCAAAATTATTCACTGAAAATTTCAAAGCCTTTGTGCCAAAACCAATTTCTATAACCGTTACCGTTCTCCCAAAACCGACAATTCCAACATTTAACCGGTATTACCGCGTAAACCGCGTTCGGTCTGCTGAAAACCTTATATACTGTTGCTCTGCTCAACTCATCATAGCTCGAATGACCCCTCAAACATCTGATCCCATGTGTCATCTCGGAGAAAACTCGCGGATGTTAAACACCACTTAAATGGGGTTAGTAAAAAAGAACGGCGTCATGTGAAAAATACAGATTTGTTACATTTACAAATGTTTCGCAAAATTTATATTTTGATTGGGCTATGCAAAAAATAATTTTTTTATCATTTTGAAAGAATTCGATCTCAATAATCTGATCAAGAAAAAACATTGGATTTTATGCTCTAGAACTCTTGTCGCTGCCTGTTCATGTCAAATCTCAAATTATTACATTTCACTTTGTATATATTTCACTATCGGACCCTTCTTAAGACCTTAGATTATTTCTGGTTGTGAGATTTTTTCAAAAAAAACTGTTTAGGGGGTTGTGGGTGTAGAATGTTTGGAATTGCTGGAAAAATTACCCACTCTCTTCAGCTAGACTGGAAGGATCATAACGGGTTCGATAAGACTTAAATGAAAAAAATACTGAGACTAAACGCTCTGTCAACTGCCCAAGTTAAATTTTCATGATTTTGGACAAAGGTGAGTCACCGTGCGCTACTGAAAAACCGCTAAATAATATGCTTAATTCACAAAATTCTAATTCTCGCGTTCAATTGCTTTAAATTGAATCAAACAAACAATTTTCGAAATATGACGTTTTCAAAAATTAAGTTCAGCTGGTTGAAAACAAAATTTCTCTCGGTTTTTAGCGGTAAAAATGGAAATTCAGAAAATCTTGTTTAATCTCGCGTCAATTTGCTTCAAATTAAATAAAACATACTATTTTATGAATTATACGTCTGCGAAAGTTCTCGTAAAGAAAAGGGGATTCTCTGTGGTTTTTAGCGGGCCAAAAACGGATTTGTACTATAATTTCCATGCACAGGTGGGAGAAAAGAAAAATAAACAACTCAATTATGCAGTGCGTGGGTTGGTCTTCTGCGACTCCGAGCTTACTGTCCATGCATAATTGATGAGTGAGTGTACTCATTTCTATTTCTTCATCTTCCGATAATCAGTTATTATATTCACAGCAATTCACCAGAAATAAACAGAAGAAACAAGAATTCAATTTCACCAAATAATTATTTACCACGGAAATGTTTCAAAAAACACTCGGGAGCCCGATCAAATCCGATCACCGCCCGGTCCCGACCTAACGTGAAATTTCCAAATCCCGATCCCGCCGTCCCGACCTAAGTCGCAATTCCGTAATCCCGATCCCGACTCGGTCATTCCCGATCCCGTTATAGGAACACTGGCTGATAACATTAGCTTATTGAACTGCCTTAATAACATAAGTTGTTTACGGAGAATATGAGCAATTCGGATCGCTCCTAAAAATGCCGAAAAGACATTCCTGGTAATCGATTTTCTAATCAAATTATCACAAACCTGAGTCAATTATGTGCAACTAGGGTGCATAGAGGCGCGAAACACTAGAATTCACGTTTACCGCCGCCTCCGGCGATCCGAGTGAATTTTCGAACTACTGTGACGACTGTGTTAAAATCAAAATTCACATTCCTTCTACAACAAAAGAAAAAACAACTTCAATATTTCAACCTTCAAGTTCAACAAGGCCCGGCCCGGCGTGTATGAAATTAGAAACACAAAGATTCTCCGGTCATAACCTAGATCCCTTTATTCACTTTTTGGCTTAGAATGGTTAGCCCAACGTTAAAATCACACGTTGAAAAGAAGTAGAGGGCTACGCATTCTAACCAAAAGTATAAAGGATAAATAATTTTTAACTAGTATAAAAATAAATTAATTGAGTTTCAGAAAAACACAATAAAAGACATTACAATACAATAAAAACTGCACTTTAAGCGCCATCTGCGTTGAGGGAACTTGCAGCGTCAGCAACGTCTAAGACCCAGCCCATTTTTCAATTTTCGGCGAATATTCGGTAGGGATGAAATGTTTGAGTAAAATCTACTGTTCTTTCAACAATAGCCAGCTATTTCAAAGACTTTACCCACCTTTATTTTACGCGCTTCATTTTCTATTAGCCACATAAATCAGCGTTCTAGCTGTCATACGGCTTCGCTTAGGAGAATGTGTGCATAGGGTGCAAACATTGGTGAATTTCCACTTGCTCTGCACGTAAACTTCTTTACCTTTCAGAAATGTTTATATCAAACGCTACTTCAAGGCGTTATCTATTAAGATTTAAAAAGGAATGATCTCATGTATATATGATGCATATAATATGAAAAAAAGTGAACTATTTTTGCCAAAAAAAAATAGTAAAATCAAAGTTGGAGACACCAGTTTCAAAATCATTAAAAAATGATTTTTGTCGTTTTTCTATTTATAATCTTTCAAATGTAAATAAGTTTGGCATGTTATTTTTTACAGCTACTTGATCATACTTTCTTTTGAGTAGTGTCGCCAAGCGAAACAATAAAATTCCGCATTTCTCACTCCTTGTTTCCCACTTTTTCTAAAATCAGAAAATTCACTCAAAATTAAGGGCCTCGGGTGCTATTTGACAGATCGGATTATGGGAGCCTTGATGAAAACTTTTAATGGATATGTATATTCCCTTAACACATTCTTCAAAGTTATGTTTTACAATCTCGGCAACACTTTTGAAACGTTGAATTTTCGTATTATTGCCTTTTTACACAGACAAACTTTTGAGTTCCGATTAACCTTTCGAATTCGTCAAATTTGAGATATTTTTGCGAAAAAGTTCTTAAAATTTATTTGAGGAAATTTTCCTATTTTTGTTATTTTTTTTTAAATTATTTCTTTCCGAATCACCGAAAAAACTCTACAAAATGGTCATTGTCATTTTTTAAGTTAGGGTCCCAACTATTTTGTTTATATGCTCTTTAAAAATCATACGACATTTTTTGCGGATTTTTGGTCGAAACTATTTGGAAAATATTTTGAAAATTTTCCTCATTTCTGGTTCAAAATTTTTTAAACTTATTTGTCTGATGTTCAGTGGCTGAACAATATGAGAATGCCAACCCTTTAATTATATTTCAAAATATATCCTCGTTTTGTTTCTTCCCTCTTGTTTACGCTTTGATACTCTGAATCATAATTTTGAACCAAAACAGTTTGGCAGAAAATCCATCGAAGCCCTCTTTAATCCAGGAATTTTAAAAAAATACACTGAAACTGCCAAATTAGGGAAAGCCTGACCCATCCACCATTTTAAATTTATATCATTAAAACTCTATGAAAGAAATTATTTTTAACAGACCATTGCTTAAAATTTCGGTTTTTTTCGTGAATAAATTTTAAATTGTAGCGCGTTTTTTGAGTGTTTTCAAAAGACGATTTATAAAGTATAAAAATAATCATCTGAAAAAAATCAGATGAAAAGAAGTGACGCTCAAAAGAAAAACAAAAATTGGCAACTTTTGTTCGAAGAAGTTTTTATCGAAAAGTTCCAAGAAGCCAAAAGTTATCATCAAAGAAAAAAAAATTTAAAAAGTGCAAAAATCTGTCAAATTAGCACCGAGGGCCTTAACCGTGTGAGCCACAACACCTATATATAGGTGATCTGCATATTTAAAATGTTCATTAAAATATGCAAAAAAAACCATTCGTAGAATTGTCTCTCTCGAATACATTATAAAGAATTTTGCAAGGATTTTCAAAAAAGTGGACTTATTTTTTTTTTGGAAATTTTGGGGTTCAAATTTTACGGAGGGTTGATTTTTTGAGATTTTTTTCAATCTTTTACCTCTAAAAATTAATGCGAACCTATTGCGTCAATTTAAATTTGGAAAAAATAGCCAGTTTAGAAAGTGTTTTTTTCCATGTTGACAGTTCAAAACAAAGAATAATTGGTATACAGGATCAGATATTTTTTTTCAAAAGTGATATTTCAAATTTTCATTTTAGTATTTCACGAAAAATTATAATTATTTAAAAAATTAATTTCGAGCAATTAAATATTGTCCACAGAGGTCACTTGATTTAGTATATCGACCCAGGACAATAATATCAGAAGTTACTTAATCTGCTTTTATAGCGCGAAATAACCATTTTTTATGCAAAAATTTGTGATTTTTTCATCAAAAATTTTAAACCTATTTAAAAATAATTTTTGGATTATTATATATAAATTTCAAATCAGAAAAAACGATGACATAGGTCAGATCATTGCTGCATCCATTCAATACCAAAATAATTTGTGAACACGACTGCTGAGCTTCGTATCACCTGCATAGCTGGTACCTTGCTCTTATCAGTAAATTTCTAGAACTTAAAAATCAAAATTCTAGAATATCAAAATGTCGGATGCAAAAAATATATCGTTTGACTTCTTATGCAAAAAAAAAAATGGAACTCTAAACTACCTTGGCTTTCTGTAATAGGCGGTGAAACAGCACCTATAGTATAGGTGTCGGTGCCTTGGCGGACTTTTTTTTCTGTGCTCACACGGGTTTAATAACAAAACAGACTTCAAATTAACAAAATAATAACTTTAATGCTCTATATATCGAGGCTCATTTTTCACGTTTGAAATTTTTAGTAGGCAATGTCACGTAATATTTTTATTTGGGTTCATTCAATTTTTCTGTTGCCTCCATCATATTATTTTCAAAATGGCAATATATAAATAGTGGAATTTCCATCCTCGAAAGTTCACGGTAATTCGCAAAAATATTGCATGACATGGTGCGAAAACTGAATGAACTTGCAAAGAAATAAATTTGAAACTTGTCCTAGATAAAAATCGTTTGAACTTGAAAGGATTACGTTTCAAAAATTTTAGTTGCGATTTGAAAAAAATTTATTCATAACTAAATAGCGGACCAACAAAATTCTGTGACCGCAAGACCTTAGGCGGCCTCCGGTTTTCTAACTCTAGAAGTGTCCAAAAAAATATTGAAATTGAACGTAAGCATTTCCCCCTAATTACTTATAGGATCAAACTTTATTTATGCTGCAAATGAACCGACCAAATACAGTAAAATTCATCGAAAACTTATTTATATTTTCTGCCTACAAAGTACATAACTCAAAATTAATTTCAAATTTCATCGCCTCGCTCCCCATATATATCCTTTTAACACATAAATGTAAATATAGCAATTGCGCGGTTAAGAAGGTTAGAAGGGCCACTCCTGGAGAGCAACTTCCTGAAGGGCCAATCCCTGGGGCCACTCCTAAACACTCCCTTCAACCCGCACATTTCTAGATTCGGATTAATGTGTTAAAGGGATATCGCTGGCTTATATCGCTGAATTGTGGAAAACATGGAGGCGACTCCAAACAACCAAAACACTCTTCCAAGCAATTGTTGTGATTCCCACTTCTATTCGAGCCAATTGTTAAACTTTTTATATAGTGAAAAACCTTCTGAAATTATGACCTCATTCGCAACGCCTACGCGTTTTTGATTTTGAACGAAACAACTTGATTAACTATTCACCATATCGCCAGATTTGTAATATCGTCGAAAATCTCAATATCCCCTACATAACTAGTTAATTGCAAAACCCAGAAATTCTTGCTATATATGGTATATTTGTAATACTTAACTGTACTTTACAATTGTTCTTAACTGCAACAACTTGTTTATTTACCACATTTTACTTATCTTACAGCCTTAATAGTTTACAGCCTTTGTACCTATCGCAAAATAACTTATAGAATTAGATTTTTTACTTGTTTAAGGGCCTAGCAGCATGTGGCAGATTGGTACATTTGTTCGGAGTGATTTTTTGAAACAAAAAAAAATGTGAAAATTTTTATTTTTAATTAATCTCAATAAAAGTGTATCATTCTTGCCAAACGTTTATATTTTTTAATTTCTCAAACATACTTAAGTATCTGTAAAAATATCAAAAACACTTTTCTTACAACTCCATTTCCAACTTGACCCGATGTGGAAATTTTTTTGAAAGCGATATTTATAAACTTCAGAATTCTCGGTGTAATGCCAAATTATGGCGAGAATCATATCACGTGAAAAAAATTCTATAATATGAAATTTTTTTTAAACGATGAAAAAATAGAGAAAAACAGCTTTTTAGGAAATAAAAAAATTGACCTTCACTTGACGATTAAATATTGAAAAACATGTTCCTGATTTAAAATAAAGTAGTCCTTACACCCGCAATTTTATAATTAGATTTTTTGAGAAAAATAAAATTTCATTATAATTGCGTGCAAATGGCACAAACCGTTCACTAAGCAATGTTGTAAATTCATCAGTAAGTTCAGAAACGACATTCGACTGACCCTTCTATCGGTTTGAAATAACGGAAATCCACAATAGATACCAGATATTAATCACAAGTGATTCGGCCTGATTTTTTCAGAGATTTAAAAACGTTATAAATAATTTTTGGACTTATTTGCTGGAAAATTTTCATAATATTTCTAAAAAGTCGACAACAAATGACACAGAAAACATTTCAGATTTTTAACCAGCATTCAGAAATATGTAAACATGCATGGAAAAAAGTTAAAGTCTATTTTTTTCTGTTTTTATTCACAAGATTTAGAAATTAATAAAAAAATTCTTGTGGAGAAAATGCTTAGAAATTTTCAATAAATGCTTGATATTTTTTCGAAAATTTTACTATTCAAAATAAAAGTTCTGAACTCAAATCTTTCCTAAAATAGATAAAAATGATTTTAATGACTGTATACACATTATTGTGGTTCAGCTAAACGATACAAGCACTAAACAATAAAATAACCCACTAATTATTTTGTAAATTAAATTGAACGCCAGTCTGCCACATCGCTGCTACCCCTTAATTCCTTTTTTCTGTTACTTTAGTGCCCATTAGTTCAAAGTCAATACAATAAATGGCATCTTTACAAACAAAAAAATGAGAGTATAAGCAACCATGGGTAAAATTTAACACGTAAGCGCTAAAGACTGAGAATGTTGAATAAAGCTTTTTCGTTTTCCTTGCCATATATTTAAAATATTATTTATTCAGTTTTGAGGACATAAAATATTTTATATTGTTTGACCCAAAGGTAATTTATTTTAACGTTCGCTGAACAGCCATATTCTGTGTGTGAACAGGAAAAAGGTAAATCGAAAGTCTTAATGCGAAAAACAATTAGCGAAACATGATTTTGTGAAACATGGTGCTTAACTCGAGCACAGATAAATTTCTCCGTTCAGAGCCCCGATTACGATAAATTGTTAAGGTTCCAGTATCTATTTGAAATTATACAGGTGCACAAACATTCATGCCATTTGATTGTGGAACTGTGTACATAAAGACTTTGTTTATTGAGAGTTATTAAACAAACCTCGGAAGTTTCTCGAAAGTGTTTGTTATACAAATTTTTTCTAAAAATTCGAAAAATGGCTCTTGGAAAATTTCTCGTTGTAGTTGAGTGTAAGCTGTTTTAGATCGTAATCGGCTTTACTAGAGTAATTTATCTGAGGCTCGATTACGCACCATTTATACAAAAACACATGTTTCACGAAATCTGTTTTTCGCTAAATTGCTTTCGCATCTAACTTTCGTTTTATCTTTTCAGGTTTACCACACAGGAATTATGGCTGCCTTAGCCGAAACGTTAAAAAATAAATGACTGTATTCATTCGACAGTCGCGTTATGATACAATTTTTGACTTTAGAGCACTGTTTTATATCTCAAAAACCTTAGAATTTAATTTAGCGTCGAAAGAACCTAATTGAACGCTCTCCGATAATGTTTTGCTTCGATACAATTTCGGAACGTCTTAAGCCAACTACGCCATAAGAGGTTACTTTAGAGCCTTGTTTATAATCTCAAAAACTTCGGAATTTAATTGTCGCTGTCAAAAAAACCTAATCAAACACATTTCTGACGATTAAACATTATCCAATGTCACTTCCAATTTCGCTAGTTCAATTTTATATTTCAAAAAAGTGCTCGGTACATAGTTGAGGCAATATTTGAAAATGATGAACAAAAAAAACGCATCGTCGCATTTTTGCGTTTCGGATTAGGCAGCCTAATTTAGTCACTGCGTCGATTTTGCGTCAAATAAACACTTAACTTCTCCGAAGCATATCCATTATGATGCCCGGGTAACATAAATATAAATTGGACGGCGGAACTTTTTTTTATATGCTTCAGAGAGTAAACCAATCGCAGTGCCGGCATTATCGGACAATGACGATTTCTATTTTTTTTCAGACAAATGTATTCAAATTGGCTGGTCATATGATAAAGTACCTCAAAAATAGCAAAGTTTAAGTGGACACAAAATTCTTAATCTCAAACCAAATAAAATTATATAAAGAAAATAGTTTTTGCGGAGATAAAATATATTCAATCAACAGAATCAAAATTGTAAGACTTACAATTTGTAGGAACTAAAATGGCTTAGTTTTGTAACCAAGCTTTGCTGAAATAAACGAAATTAGTTTCGCAGAAACCATTTTGCTACTTTAATGAAATTAATTTACAGACATTAAATCATTGATTCAAATGTTAGAGAAAAAATCCAGATTGATTTCGAGAAATGTGTTGTAAAGCGTACTTTTTCAATTACAAAATATCTGATAATATAATTTGTATAACATTTATTAGTGATTAATTTCAACTGAATGAAAAAGCTCCCAACCACATACTCAAACTTTTGACACCAAAATATTTGAAAGGGAGATTTGAGTATTTTTCAAACGTTGATAAATGTGCGTTTTGTGAGTTTTTTTTAAAATTATTTCAAAATAAGCAAATAAAAACTATATGTCGATTAATGGTTTTACAAGATTAATAAACAATTCTTCAGAAAACATTAAACCCTCCTCACCGGGTTGAGTCACAACCCCTTTGCCCTATAGTAGGCAGCAAAATTTTCGAGCGTTCAAACGAACAGAAATAAAATTTTCCCGAAACTTTCGATTCAATATCCTTTATTTACCACTTTTGGAATATTCCCGGCCCTTACTACTTTGAAAACACACTACGTTGCCTAATCAGGCTGGGATATCAACAGAAGTGTGAATAGAGGTATTCGGCAATGACATAATGTCATTGAGTTTTGCAATTTTAATTCAATAAATATTCATTCAAAATTTTATCCGAAGAGCCGTTCAAAAGTTAGTTATCCCAATTACTTTTCCTCTGTACTTTTCCACGTTGTAGCTTTTTTTTAAACAAGATTAATGAGGATGTAAATTATTTTTGGAAAGAGGGGGGGTTTATCATGGTCAATCATTGAAAATTCTTAATTAATTTCAAATCCATATTTTTCATTTTTTCTGAAAAAATAAAATATTTCAGTTAATCTGAGTTTAGCACCAGGATTTCAGACAATACATAAAAAATTTTCAAATAATATATAGTTTTTGAAATATCTTATGAGCGGTTTCAAGGGTTCGCAGCGATGACAATGTCATCATGACAATCCGTGTAGTAAGAGCTAGCTTTATAGATAGGCGAAGCGCTGCGAATAGTATTCATGAAAACTATAAAGATTCCAGTTTACTCTTATATTTTTAATAATTTATTTACTGCAACGTTTCGCGTTTCGCCATCATCAAGCTGTTTTAGAACATTTGAATTCGGAATTAAAATAGTGGCTAAATAGACTTTATTTTTATGCCCCCTTTCAGAAAGAGAGAAAAGTGACGAAGCTTGCATTGATCATGTAAGAGTCTGTTTAAAATTCATTATGAAGAAAGCTTCCACAGCTCGTCGTTCGAAAGTAATATTCGGAAGTTTTTCTGCAGTATTCTGAAGTGTCCATAAAAAAATTTGTCTCTCATCTTTTTAATGAAAGTTATTTTTAGAATTTTGGAGGAATATTATTTCCTTAAATCTTCTAATTTGCTTATGTAAGTTGGACATCGATTTATATGGATTACGACCTCAGAGTACAAATCCTTAACTATTTTTAATGATACAAACAAAAGCAAGATATTGAAGACCCAATCCAAAACCGTGCGATTGCGAAATAGGTCGATTTCATTGTCAGTTGAGAAAGATCAAGCCAGATCAAATTGCTCAGATTTCGCATTTTTTCAAAATATTTAGGATTTGTACTCTGAGGTCGGTGATCCATATATTGATTATAAGTTCAGATAAATGCAGTTGCAAGTATCTAGTTAAGATGTCGTAAGGCTTGCTGTCTTTGGTGAAATAGGTTTTACCCTTATACTTTTATACTGAAAATCGTATGTTAAAGTGGGTATTTTAATCTTATTATTTAAGTTCCGTAAATAGTTTCGATTTCTACTGTTTAGTATAATCAAAACAGCATGTGACGGTGACCTCAGGTTATGAGGTTTGTTGGGGATATTAAGCTACTTTGAATTTGGCAGGTCCTGTATAAAAAAATGTCTACGGGTAGAGCTCGAGTATTCGGGCATGATGTGATAGGTGTTACACGGATGGATTAGATACTTTTGAGAAATTACGGATTGTTTTTAATTATTAATTATGCGTATCAGGGCCAGCTTTTCAAAGCGTTTAATTCAATTTCGTCCTTTTTCAACAAAAACGGAGCTAGGTGATAAAAGTTAAGTTGCGTTTTAGGTCATTTTTTCGAAGGAAGTATGAAATATTTTGATTCAGTTATGTAGTTCGTGTTAATCCCTTATCACTTTTTGGTTAGAATTGCGTAGCACAAACGTAAAATCACACGTTACAAAAGGAGTAGTGGGCCACGCATGTTCTAACAGAAAAGATGATAAAGGATATAGTTCAACATGATTCTTTTTTGGCAATCGCAACGTTATCGTCGCGCATAGCGTAGCCACGTGATATGTTGGACCCGTGATAATGTGGAACCGGTTAGTTTTTTGATAACTGACCGTTCAAGGCACGCCTATAAAGAGGTTGATATAAGAGGCGCTAGTGAGCTGCCTCATTTGGAGCTGCTCTGTATTTGCTTTCAAAACTCCTAAAATGCCTACTCTTTGATACTTATTTAATAATATTAAGGAATTAATATATCTTAGATTCGATTTAAAATTAATGCTCGTTATTATCGCTAATAATGAGACAATTTCCTGAACTCAAAATTGTGAAACTGACATGTTAAAAAAAAATAATTATGGAATATTTTCGGTAAACGTTAAAAGCCAATTTGAATGATCAAGCTTAGGAAATAATAATTTTGAACGTCTGATGACTTCAAATAACCATAGTGAGCATTCTCATCTTTTTATCAAAGAATAAAAATTAAAACTCTACTTCACTAATTAGGAGACCTCACGTTTTGATCACTTTTGTCGCCACACAGAAAAGTATCTAATCATTTAAAAAGTTTATAGCGCAAACGTTCAGGATGACATACGCAAGATGAGAATATCTGATAAACATTGTAAATTGTTTGAAGTTTGATAATGTTGAAAAAGTTTAAATTGTTGAAAAGTTTGATAATGTGAAAAGTTTATAAATCTCAAATACCGGGCCATATGCCGGTGGTTGGGCTGCCCTCCGAGTAAATATGTCTTAATCAATGTTTTTTGCGCGACCATTTTCAAACACTTCAATGAAGCAACAAGTTGATGATATGTGCTTTTGCTTATAAAGTTAACGAAATTCAAAATTGTTCTTTGTGCTCGTTGGCCCAGGTAAAAGAAAATTTCTAAGCCAGTCAAACTTTGAACAAAATATTTTTTGCTGGAGATTGAAAAATGATAAAAAAAAGATATCTGGATTCCAGATTCTGGAAAGAGTTAAAATTAAATTTCACTGAATGAATAATGATAAAAATAGAATTGCAGGAAAGACAGAAAGGTATCGGCAATGTAAGTGGTTTAAAGTTTCTTAAACGTTTTTTATTGTTAAAATAATTGCATTTTTGTCTGATTTGTGGCGATCGCCCACTGCCAATAGAAATGTTTTATATTCATACTAAAATCTGAGAATACGGGCAATTTTCAGTAAAGCAAGCCCAAAAATTTCATTACTAAAATGAGCCCCGCTTTCCAGATCTAGAAAAAGTATATTTAAATGTGTTAATGTGATGAAAAAATTTAGGTCATTTAATAACGCTATATGAATCTTCACCCTGATGCTGACATGACACGGATTGCAGTTCGAAAATATCGGTTCAGGACTTTTTGTCTTCGTTTAAATATCACTCAGCCAGCTCAACATGGCAACTTTTCTAAGTCAATTATTAAAACTTAGCTTAATTAGAGACATGCAATTAGCCGGCTCACAATTAGCCATGTAAAATTCAAGTCTTCTAACATAGCCGGTGAATCATTAATATTGCCATGTAGCCAGAAAGGAATCAAGGTGGGTGACGTTTGGTGTAATCATAGTACTCATTAATGTATTCATTTTAGTCTTCCCTAGCAAAAAAATCAGCTAACGATAACACGTTACTTATACGCCAAGTTAGACCTTACTGTTAGCTCACCTACAATATATTTGGCACAAAAAATAATTTCACCAAGTAATTTGTTTGGTGCTAAAACCACGTTGTGCCGCTGTTTTGATGGTCTATGTTTAAAACATTCTGAAATAATCCAAGCTTTCCAAAAAATTTATTAAAACAAGGCTTTTAGCATATTTTGCAACAACTATCAAAAAAGCCTGGATTCAAAAATTATCAGAAAAAAATATTTTATATTACAATTTTATGGGACAGCCCTAACGGGCCGTTAGTAACGGCGCTTTAATTTTGCCAAAACCGCGCTGCCATCAACCAATCGCTTGCGCCGGACTCGGGCAAGTTTAGGGCCTCGGCCAAGAGCCAAGGTGGTGCAGCAATTGTCATATTATAGCGCCTAAGACGATTTGAACTAAGAAATTTCAAAAGTAAAAAATTGGTGTCAATGTTTTTAAGCTACTTGTAGAAAAAAATGATTTTAAGGACAAAATTTTCATGCCAGCTGTTAAATTGCAAATACGCGTAGCGCACTGTTTTTTCTGCATATCAAGAAAAAAAATGCATTCAATTTCACGTTTTTTGATTCAGGGCACAATGACCATTTGGTCAACCACATTGACCGATCAAAGTCAAGGTCCAATCTAAAAATCATCGTAGAGACTGAAAGTACCTTTCAAAAAGAATCGAAAGGGTCGACTTTTTTGTGATGAAAATTATTAGCAA
The DNA here is from genome assembly GCA_004367855.1 of Oikopleura vanhoeffeni. Taxonomy (NCBI): domain Eukaryota; kingdom Metazoa; phylum Chordata; class Appendicularia; order Copelata; family Oikopleuridae; genus Oikopleura; species Oikopleura vanhoeffeni. The sequence goes on from SCLH01001668.1 coordinate 78,174, forward strand.
CTATGGATCAATATAGTTTACTGGCAAGGTCCGCTAGAGAGCAAAAACTAGTCAAACCTCAAGGTCAATCTTCAAGTTCATTTATAGACTTAACAAGTTTTCCTCAAAAAGAATCGGAAAGGTCGATTTTTGATGAACATACTAGCAACATAAAGTCAATCATGTACTGAAATCGCTAGAGAGCAAAAATTGGTCCAAAAATTGAAAAAAACGAACAAAATCCTTGGCGTCGTAAAAGGATCCAGAAAGGAATTTGTCTACAAGATAAGCTTTAAACATTCATAACTTATTTTGACTTTGAAATTCCTTATTTCAATCGTCTAAGGCTGATTGATTTAAATAAATAATAGAGGTGGGAGAATCAGTGTCGAAAAAAATTTGACGCGAGCCGATTTTGAATACTGCTCTGTGATTGGGTAACATCTCGACGGCCAATTGAATTATTTTAGAACCATTTTTTTGTTTTTCGAATGATTTGCACTGATAAATCTTGAACAATTATGTCTTTTTCCCGAAATAGCGATTTTGTTACTAATAACAAACTCCGGATATGATACACCACCAAGGTAGTACTGGAAAATTCGGCACGTCCGCATTTCAATTATTTTTTGGACCCCACGTTTGTTTTGCTTCAAATAACCTAGATAATTTTGCTGACGAAAGGTTTGTCTATGAATTACCAAAGTGACGACTTTGACATCTTTTTTTCAAAGAAAAAAAGGGATTTAATTTTAAAAAGATTTGCCGGTTTTAATTTTGAATTTTTTTCTTGTTGAAACACATGAATTCAAGCGGATCAATCTCTCGTGTTTGAAAATCCTGGAAGCCAACTCTTTAAATTTTTGTATGGTCGTTCCTGAGTTGGGGCAACGAAACCCTACAAGCCATTCAAATTTACCAATTCAGCTTTTGTGAAGCTAAATTATAGGACCATCCCCCTAGCTTAAATATTTACATTACTGTTTTCAAACTTCAAAATTGTCTTTTGAAAAAGGATTACCACAGACTACCACATAGATAAGCAATCGCTGAACAAAATAACGATACAAACTTTATTTACCAAATACACGATGTCCTATTTTTTAAGAAAATTTCAATGATGGAATAAATTTATTAGAAGTGGCATTTATCTACTTTGTAACGTTTAATAAGATTTAATCAAATTTCAGTGAATCTCGCGATTGCTAACAAATATATTTGAACAGTATGTGAACAATTTTTGCTCTCCGATCTTAGTTTTTGCGGAAAACTGATTGCCACCGATTATTGGTCTATTGAGATTTTAAATTTTGTTAAACACCTACCGTATTAGTTAATTCCAAAAAAACCATTTTTTTTGAATTTGGGGGGCCCAAAGAGGTAATTTTTAACAGAAAAACTGAGATTGCGACTTTACAAAAAAAAAAAATCCGTAATGTTTTTGACCGACTGCGATCTGAATCATAGTTAACATATGTTCAGACCAAATTTTAACTGGAAATGCCCAAATTTGCAAATTATTTTTGTAAATTCTAGACTTTTACAGCTGACTGACTTTAGTGTTTTCTGTGTTTTAAAGGGTGACAGTAGAATGTCGACTTTTTTAGTAATGTCGACTTTGTAGAATGTTCGACGATTTCAAAAGTTAACAACACTCATGCAAAATGTTCGACTTTTCTAATTAAAATCGAGATGTAAAATGTTCGACAATTAATTTTCTGGTGTGTAGAATGTCGACAATTTTTTGCGAAAAAATTAAAAACCAAAAATAAAATAAGAAAAAAGTAATAACACGAGATCGGTCAAATCTTGATTATTTTTAAAGTTACACCCCAAGCACCTTAATTTGAGAATAGGTTTATCGTGAAATTTGCTTCAATCTTAATTTCAGAGAAAATTAATTTGACTAATAATGATCAAAAAAGTCAAATTTAAGGATTATTTTTTCTTTATCAAAATAAAATGTATGTTTATGCGTTACCAGAATTAAGAAATGTTAAAAACGAATGAATTACCTTTTTCAACCATACTTGGATCCTGAAAATGAAGGCAATGTCTATAGCGGCTGATCGAATCCCACTAATGGGCCTGCTAATTGTCTTGAATATGATTTTAGGAAAGGCGGTCCTTGATATTTGGAGTGCTAAAGTGATTGCATTGCGTAATAACTAAGCAATCTCTAACACAAACCATTAGACAACAATCATTGCGGATTCGAACACGCGCTTTAGAGATCAAACTTCATTTGATAAAATGCAGGGGCGTAATTTGATTAATAGGATGAATTTTGGATTAATTCTTGATTTCTGAAAATTATGAACCAAAATGTAACATTTTGGCGTTTTAATGTAAAATGAATAGCATCGTCAGATCTGAATTTGAGCGGACAGCCTAAGCGCTATTCAGAAAATAGGAAAAAAAATGTTATTTCAAGCTGAAATGTTTGTCCAAAATCTTCTGGATTCGCCATTTATCGGCCGAATAAAAAATTCTTGGGATTGCATTAGCCGTGCAAAATTTCTGGGAACGCCTGACGAGACCGAAAATCGTATTTTTTGAATTTCCAGAACAAATCTTCCTGCGTTGGTACTTATAATCAGAAGGCCCTCCTTGCAAGGCTCTAATAAAAACTTGACTTAGACAGAAATTGAGTTTCTGCTGTTCTATATTCGGAGATCGAATAACAGCGATATTTTTAATAATATTACAAGTTTTTAGAACGACATGAGAGATCTGCCAAAATGTATTAAGAGCATGAATTATAGCTTTCCACTATAATTCGTCGACAAATGCGTATATTTTTCATTTTGCAATATCAATCCGTTAAATGAAACATTTTTTTCCAAATTCGAAGTTATCTCTTCGAAATAACTGAAAAAAATCAGGGCTTTCGATTCCTGTGCTGTGAATAGCCTGCGATCAAATATTCTCGCACTTGTACAATAATTGCTGAGGGAGATATGGCATTTTTTGGAATTGCTTTTGCAAAGTTGAACACATTTGATCGTAAAGAAACAACTTTTTTAATGTCATTTTGAAAAAGACCTGTTGCAGTTTTCAAACATTACTTGTTATATTTCTTGTAAAATGGACGCAGCAACCATAGATTAAAATTCTTGCCATCGGCGGAAAAAATTCTTTCAAAAACTTTCCAGATATTAATTCTGCGTCCGTTATTAAGCTTATGGTATCTAGATTAAGGTTCGCTTTCTAAGAACATTTTATACAGTAAAGTATAGGCCTTTGATACGAACTTCTTGCTTTGATCTCATTAGAATGAATGCTTTAGTCAGGGTGCATCAAATTAAGTTCACCCACCATAATTTTTCGCTGTCATCTTGAACAGAACAGATATTCATAATCGGATTTTTTAATTTTTTGGTGATAGAAAAATGTTATTTGACACCTTGAAAGTCATCAACAGATGTAACTGTATTTATTCCTTTAATTATTAATTATTATTATATCCAGGGTGTCCGCAGTCAGCCGAAAATTTCCGCAATGAAAAATTTTAGAGAAAATCAAAAATGTGAACTACGTTTTAAATTTTCAAAAAATTTTCGAAATTTTTTTAATTTCTCAAAATTTTTAAGTTTAGCCCGATTTCATTGGTTGAAATTTTCCATGCATTGGCGCACCCTATCTCTATAATCCAATTCCTTATTCACACTTTTGTTAATATTTCCCGCCCTAGACTAAAAACGTATTGTTTCTAATAGGAGGCCGGGATATTAAAAAGTGTGAATAGGGAAATATTTAAAGTAATAAAATTTCAGAATTTAATGACCCTTGGACCTTACGCAAAACTTAATTGTTGATCGGATGCCAAATTCATCTTGCGATGCTGTAGATAATTCACACATAAGTTCTGCGCAGATAAGCGTTGACGAAGTGCTGAGGACGTTCCGTCTTACTCAGGAGGCAAGAATTTTTTCTAGTTACATTCGTAGAAGTTTAAATTTTCGAGGAAAATCTTAAGTGTCTAGATTTTCAACAAAACGGGTCCTAAAATACATTTCTAATAATTGTTCATATTTCGAGCTCGAGTAGAGTTTGGCCACCCCCTGATATTTTTATATTCTTCATCGTAAGTAAACGTTCCGTATATATAAAATTGCGTCACCATTGTGAACAAACTTAGTTTATGTGTCGGTGCATTTGACAGATTTCACTTTTCAATTTTTTTTCTCTTGATGGAAACTTTTGCCACGGTCAAAATTTTTGATAAAAACTTTTTCGCAACAAAAGTTACCACTTTTTAACTCCAAGAGTAACTTCATGGTCCACGCGTGACCAGTTTCGGTTTTTTTCTGTATTATTTAACTTAAAAGCTCTAGATTCCCAATTGCAGATCGAAAATTTGCAGAAATCGTTCAGTCAACCATTATATGAAATTAGAAAAAATTTACACGATTATCACACTATTTTTCAAATTGGATGTTCTAAAAAAAGAGATTTTGAAAAATTTTGATTATTCAAAAAAATTTCAAAATTATCATTTATTTTTATTTGTTTCACTTTAGCGCTCCCTTGCACAAAAAATGCCGGCTAGTGACAAAAAAAATGGCTAATTAGTGGCTAATTTCCCAGGTTTTTTTCAACCAAAAATGAAAAAAAAAATGCTCATTTTCTTTGAATATACGGAAAATTTTGACCCTCTTAGGAAATTCAGGGCACCCCCAAAAGCTTATTTTTGTTTATACTTTGTTGCGTCTAAAAAAAGGTTTTGAATTTCACCTCCGATATGGTTTCATAGAACGCTACGAAAATTGTTTTCTGTTTTCGCATCCCTAGTCTAGAACATTTATTAATTTTAGGACTCTCTGGGAGTTAAGCTCACTTTGTATAATCTGATTATTTTCAGATCTCAAAAAAACCCGCTGTTTGCCTATCAAAGGTATGTCTAAATTATAGTAAAAAATTTATTTTAAAATTAAATAATTTTTGTATTAAAGATTTCTAAGTCAAAATCGGAAATTTAATTTTGGAAAAAAAAAAGGACGAAATTTTAGCACATCGATACAAATATTTTTTTTCATGAGTATAATGGAAATAAATTGTACGTGGTGGATGAGTTCGCTTACCAATTTGCAAGTTTTCGCGTGGAAAAGAATTTTTTTAATTCTGATCAAAAAGGTCTTTGATAGATTTGAATAAAGAAAAAAATCGCATTCTCAATATTTTTCAGCTGATGATTCCGAAAAATAAGTTTTGAAAATTTTTGAAACAAGAAATGAGGAAATTTTTAAAAATAATTTCAATTATTTTTAACCAAAAATCACAAAACCATGTCACATTGATTTTTCATATAGCATATTAAAATATGTGCGTCACTTTACGCAAAAAAGTTAAAATGGTCGTTTTTCGAAGAGTGCTTTTCGTGATTTGAACAAATATTGAAAAAAAATTGAACAGAAAATAAGTATGTTTTTTTATAATGTTCGGAACTTTTTCAAAAAATTTACTTTTCATAATTTGTTTACAATCGAAAATTTAATTCTAACTCAAAATTTTCTTAAAAAGCAATAATTCAAAAATTCGTTACAAAAGTTGCCGTGGATTATGAAACATTACTTACATGGTATTATACCATTGTTATTGAGAAGAATATATCCCTTTAACACCTTTTGGGTTGATTTGATAGCATGTAGGCTTGAAAGAAAGAGGAAAGCGGCCTCATGATGGCTAGAAGGTTTCAGGAGTGTTAGGATTGGCTTCCCCAACTACATCTTTCAAATCACCCAAAAGGCTGTTAAAGGGTACTTATATATCCACCGTATTCACACTTTTGTAATATCCCGGCCTACACCTAAAAAACAACTTATGTTTCCTAATCAGGGCGCGGGTTATTAAAAAAGTGTGAATAGGGATATAAACCCGGTTAAAAAGTTTTTTATCAAGAGGCCCATATTCCGTATCTGTCAAAATGCACCGACCCCCATGGGCGCCATTATTATTATTATGCGCCCTACTTGAACTATAAATTAAAAAATATACTCAAACGTATTTATTCTTGCCATTAATCTTGATTTGTTACGGGTTAATCGTACGAATTTTCGAAGCATATATATTTAATCCAGCCTGTGCACTTTAAAACTGAAGGATATTATAAATCTTAAACTTTTTATATTTTGCGACTCATGGAATTAAGAAATTGGTTTATCTTTGCTTTTGAAAAATTTTGCTTCCAGCATGAAAATAACGATAGATTATGCGAAAACAGAAGTCAATAGTAAAAGTTCCTGAATATTTGCCATTAAAAAAAAATTGTTAAGAAAACACTTTCCCTGTATAATACAAATTTCTCGAGAATGACAGCTTTTCCATTGGCCGAGCCAACTTAATCAAATGAACTTAAGTTTTTTTTCTAGTTACATTCGTATGTAAATAATTTTTCGAAATATTTATTTATATAGTTTTAATAAAATAAACTTTCTTACCATAAATAATAGGATTTTAAGCTCCATTATTAGTCGAGAAGAAGGAGACGCGGATTTGGAACGAAGATGGCTGGATTTCGGTAAACTCGGGTTCATTACAATGTCTCTCCATATTTCAAATAATAATCTTTATTTTGCGAAAATATTACAGTTTAATAAAAACTAGGAAAAATCAGTGAAGGTTGTAGGATATGATTGAAAAATTTGAAAAAACAATTTTTTTGTCGACATTCTACACCCCCGAATTTCTAAAAAAATTCTGATTTGAAAAACAAATCAAAAAACAAATTTTGTCGACATTTCTTAACACCACGATTTCTAAGAAAACGTCGACATTCTAATAAATAAAACAATTTTGGAAAATGTCGACATTCACAAAGTCGACATTCTACAAAGTCGGACATTTTCCTACTTACGGTCGCCGTGTTAAAAACTATTTATGTTGCAAATAAAGCGTGAAGAATGTTATTTAAACGAAACTTAGCAATAAACCAACATAGAAATATCAATAAGTATTAAACAAATAAATTTACATTAGGCTCTCCAAATGGAACTGGGCCATTCCGAATGGCTTTTATCTTTTTTACATACCGTTATAGAAAAATACGGCGGAAAGTTTGCGCGGCATAGGCATTGAAAATCGACAAAAGGACTTTTGCGAAGCCTGATTCACATGTACCCAGAAAAACAAAATCGAAGACTGTCCGACTTCAAAAACTTGAATAAATTATTGTAAAATTGCATCAAACTGGATTAAATCGATTCTTGGGTTTATGGGATTATCCCATAAGATTTACTGAAAAGTCAGCTAGCCAGCATTTATTCAGCCCCAGGAGAGTTATTCGTTATCATGTACTGTTTGTCCTTGTAAAAGCCTTTACACCGAAGCATGAATGACGCACATTTAGCTGAAGTTAATATGATGATTCATTCAGTGATGAACTACAATATTTAAATTCGAAACATAAACCATCAATTCCACCAAAAAACAAAGATTTTTGAACGGTTCTAAGATAATGACCATGAAATTGAAAAAATATAAAAATACAGATTGTATTTACAAAATAACTGCCGATAGTTCAAAACAATTGAATAACACACAATAAAGTGAGCATATCAGATGTGCCATTTATCAGTAAAACTTTCCGCCCGAGCCACCAGCGCCGTTATACTGCGTCTACTTTGGAGGTTTTTCACATAGAGCTCAGACGTAGTTTATATTCCAATTTTTTTCCTCGCATTAAGGAAGATTGAAGGGTTATATTTTTACATTCAAAAGTTTCTGTTCTTTGAAAATTTTCATAAAGTTTTATGAAAATTTTTGGGAGTAAAACGGTATGGCGAAATTCCAAATGAAAGCCATCTCCCGTATATAACTAATTCGAAACAAAAATGATATTTGTTTAAAGCCGCATCAAAATTCTATTTAAAGTGCTTAAAACGAAACGAATTCTAGGACATTTTTTTCCCTTTTTAAAGGGGTACTGTCGCTGGAATTGATTTTTTTCGCATAAAAACTGAGCCACAATAGCTATGTCACAGTGACATAAGCGCTTTCAGGTGAGTAATAACATTTAGCTTCTTTGCTACAAACTAGCTCTTAGCTTGCCGTAATAATATGTGCCATTATTTTTTTGAATGCCATACACTCCCAGACACATAAGTTGAGACAGGGAGACCTAAACCAAAACGGTTTAATCTATCTCCTCCTAAAGTTTTATTTTAAATTTATCTGAAATTGACATTAACTTTTATAATTAGTAAACCAAACTTCTGTGGCAATGTTTTCCATTTAGTGAATACTCATATTTTTAAAGAATCAATAAACCACCGTTCTTTAGTATTTGTCGTCGGAAAAATCTATTTCTCCTCTAGGTTATATTTGGAATCCACACCAAATTTTTTCAAAGCTAACACAGGACTAATTAAATTCTTCAGTTGGAAAAATTTTTTTGCGTCCAATTTGAAATCTGAAACAAAAAATATGAATTTTTAACCGGTTCTCATGAGAAAAATTTCAAAAAAAGTGCTTCTTTTTTTTCGAAAGTAGGCTTCGAAAGAAAGCCACGAAAACGAGTGACCTTTAAGGCCCAAAATGGGCACTTAAAGTGTGCGGCTTTAAGTGCCAATTTTTGGGCACCTCGGTAATTATAACTTATCATAATGGCTTGGAAAAAAAATGACAGGTTTAAAATGGAGTCAAAAAGCACGACGCAACAAAATTTTCAGTTGATGCGTTTAGTTTTAAAGCGAATGTTATTTTGAACTTCATTTTAAAAACATACTTAGAAAAACAAAATTTTTTGATAATTTGGTGACCAATGCGACTATTGACCAAAATTATCAAAAAAAGCATTTCGAAATTTTGGCGTTTTTTTATTTTTGACTATAGAAGTTTGAAATAAAGTTTTATTGTTATCGAAAAAAAGTACACTTGTTATCACCCCAAACTAATTTGGAGCATTTAACAATGCCCAAAGGCCTCATAAAACACGATCAGTACCCCTGACTGTCTTAGGTATGCTTGCGGACCGTTTAACTCGTTAGACTTTTAGACATGAATCTGTACCAGACTCGATTTCCGGCAACTATGTGCCATTTCATAATCGAGCAATATAAGCAAAGTTTCAATTATCAACATACATTTTTCAATAGCTTTTAAATAATATTCAGGCCATTTGCCAATAAAATTAAAATTAAAAATAAAAAAATTCGATGAAAAAAAAAAAAAAAAAAAAAAAAAAAAAAAGAATAAAAACAAAAAGGCATTTAATGGGATGAGGAAAAAAAATTCGCGAAAATGTTTACCCCAGTGACGTCAGGCAGTGCAATAAATCATACGAATTCAAACGTTTATTTATATTTGAACTACTGTTTAAGTTAAACTTCAAAAGGCGTTTTCTCTAGTTCCGATTTAACAAATTATTATATGTTTCATCAAAATTCTCTCGTTAAATTGACTCTGAAATTATTGGTTAATATCATTTGTTGTTCTACAACCAGAGACGAAGGTCACGCCTACGCGTACTCGCAAACTTTTTGATTCTAATTAATTATTTTATCGGAAGTTTTTGGCTTCTTAGAGCGTGCCTATTCTAACCCGGAGGCCAATTTTCACAAATATACAAACAGAAATCTTGAAATTAAAAAAAACCCATCGGTTAATATTCATTTTTCTCCCACCTTCTCTCTCGCCTACGTTCTCTTATGTATCAGAGTTCGGAAAGTCTTGACTTCTGTAGAAACTGCTCTATTTACACTGGAGCGCCATACGTTAGAGCGATAATAGAGTCTTAGAAATCGTTCGATTCTGTTTAAGCGGTCTTCATCGCATGATTTGAGTACTTCCTGAAGACATATATAGGTACCAATTACAGTAATTTGAAGACAGTACTCAAATTACCTTCAAAAAATTCCAGTGGTACTCAAACGTTTTTAAGAGTTCTTTTTCTCAATCCTACAGGAAGTCTGAAATCAAATCACGTGACGAAATAAAATAATGTTCAAAATTGATAAATAATCATTATGTTTTGACAAAAATTAAGAGCACGTGGACGTTTTGGAAAATATTTTATGTTCGAAACTTTTAAATTAGGTGTGATTAGTCCCAAACTTTTTCGCGTAATTTATCCTATTTTTGGCTACTTGACGCCAAAAACCTATTTCTTATTTGAAGGTCACGGGATCGTTTTGGACTTAGTGTAGTATGAAAAAAAGTAAAAACTTTAAAGACACACTTCACCTTCTTTTCAAAAGATGATTTAAGCTTTTTGAAAAAACAGTACTACTTTTACACCGTTATTCCTATATATACGTCACGTGTATCATTTTGGGCTATGGCTGTTATTGAGAAGTTCAGATTTTCAATCCGTCATAGAATTTTTTCTGATCACGATAAGGTTTTAATTTGTGATTTGAAAAAAATTTTTTGCAAAAAATAAAGTACTGTAATACAGTAAGAAATTTTCAATAAAAAAAACGCACAAACGTCATTTCATCTTAAAGTTTATCGATAACTTTATAACTTGCGTTCTTTGTCATTAATGTTAAGCGTCCGTAAAATGCGATTTAATGGTGAATGGTCACTACTTGCCGGAAAATCGAGTCTACGAGTTAAAACGGCGTGTATCATACAGTTTCTTTTATTGCAGTAAATTGAATCAATTTCGGGGTGAGAGTTGAGGTTTTTAACCCTTTTTGTCAAACTAGTGAGCTATTATTATTGAAACTTGTAAAAATGCCGCAGATGATCTGCAAAACAAAATGTGTTTTCATGCTGATAATAACAAAGAAATGTTGTTTTTAAAAACTTTTGTTATTTAGTTTAGAATATTTGATTACGTTGCAACATGATACGTGCCTTCACTTTTAGTTGTGAAAAAAATTCTTAATTTGCTCTACTTTCAGAAATGAATTAAAGAAATATTACAGTTTATTTAGGTCACCTAATTTGAGGTGTATATATATATAGTAGGAAAAAGCATAAAAAAATGCAAAATTTAGGGTTAAAATTCTTTGTGCGGTTTCAATATTTTTGAGGAAAATTCTAGATTCCCGCTGTTTCAAGATCTCCTATTCACACTTTTGTTAATATCCTGCGCCAGGCTTCAAAAGGGATGGCTTTTAGCTCCTTTTATCCCTCTAATAGGCAAAAGATAGCAAAAACACTTACGCCCACGCCCAAAATTTTCCCTAATCTTTTGCTATTGAAGGAGGATAAAAAGGGATAAAAGCCATCCCTTTTGGGAAGCCTGATCCCCGCCCTCCGCTTAGGAAAACGTAGTGTGTTTTTTAGAAAGTAGGGCCGGGATATTAACAAAAGTGAAGAATATGGATATATTTAATCTCTTACTTCTTGAGGGGCGTAGCGGTTTCCGCACTATTTTTAGGGGTACTGTTTTGAGGTGTAAAAAATAGGGCACGAAAATTGCTACGGGGTTAAACCACTCAAAAAGGCATCAACCAATTCAAAGAAAGAAAAAAAATTAAGACAAAAAAAAGAAAATTTTCATTTTTTTGATAATTTTCTGAGTAATTTTTTTTTGGAAAACATGAAACCCAATTTTCGACCAGAAAAAACTCAAAAATATCAAAAAACTGTTAAAGCAGGTTTTCTTCTCCGGGCATTACCATTTTTCGACCGCTACCCCCTTTAATAAATTCATCTTGAGAATGATAATAAATCGAAACGTTTGATTTATAAATGACTTTTCAACAATATTAACTTAAATATTGTCTAAAAAAAACATTTTTGTTAACATTGTTTGGAACTATTATGTTAGGCCGAAATTTAAGCAAAAAATTTGAGCGTGTCCCCAGTAGCTAATAAGTAAGTAGCTGTTCTCCGGGGGTAGGACTACACCGTGTTAAATTCTTTCAGATTGGAAATTAAAGTAGATGGCTCCGTCTCTATCTATTTGTTCCGATCCAATGTGGAGATAAGTACCACCCCAAGTACTCTTGGGCGACTTAATAAAATACTAAGGTCGTGGTTTGCTATTCGACAGATTTGCACTTTTCAAATACATCTCTCTCGTCAGAGCATAATTATGACGTAAACTTATTTGCTTATGAGAGGTTAATATAAGATGGATTTTAATAATACGGTGATATTCCCGTATAAGCAGATTATAATGAAAAGTTCAAAGTTTATGTTCGTTCAAAAAACTCAGAATTACTTTGAAAAATAATTGAATTTGCATTATATAAAATAGAATATTTTCACAAAAATAAGTTTATAGAAAATAACTCCATGAAAAAATGATATTTGGGTGATATTTTTTGTAAATCAAAAAGGTTTTCAAAAGTGATTTTTGAATTTAATTAATGAAATTAGAAAACTGATTTTTTCAAGAGACTTTATTCTTTGTAATAAAAATAATGGGTTTAATACAACGTTAATTAAGCATGATAAATATATTGCTGAAATAAACGAAAATCAATTTAAAGGTTTTCAAATATACTTATTTAAATTCTAAGCAAATAATTTATAAAAATAGTCTTTTGTAAGACAAAAAACATTCTGTTAAATTCTATAAGCATTATAATCCTAACTAGGTCGTTATCAAAATCCTAATTTTAAGAACGTACAAAAATAACTTGAAATTAATTCAAAAAATAGTTTTGTGGAATATTATCGATTGCACTTATTGCTTAATATTTGTGTAAATAAAACTTTTGCAACAAAATAAATAAAGCGCGAAAATTATTTTTTGGCTCAAGGATATATTTTGACAGGTAAACAAATAATACATGACAAAGAATGTTTGCCAGAATAACAGTTCTTATCAATGCAAAATTTTCATCAAGATTAATCAAAATATGAGTCATAACGGAATTTGTTTTCTGGCCTTGACTCGAGCTTTGTTTTTCAGAAAATTAATTCTAATTAATTTCTTTTGAATTCTTCTGGTTTTGATTTTTTGCTTTCGATTTTCTTCCAAAAGTTTTTGTCGTTGTTTTTGACAGGCAAGTCCCCACCATATTAGTTTCCGTCCAGCCATCGATTCCAAGGTTCTCGGCTGATAAACTGACCGAGAATTTCTCGGTAGTTTATTCAGAATCATATCCAAAATTTGACTGGATTTTCGGAAAAGTCCTTTCTTTCTCTCATTTTTTCGCAAATATTCAGCAACCCCGCTCAATAAATCGGGATATAAAATAATATTTTCTATTGCCCATTCCGGTACGCGCATTTTTATTTCAAAATGATTTTTAGGTTTTTTAGATTTAATTTATAAGGAAATAATTTGTTTACAAAGAGTCAACAAATTTTTATCTGAGCAGATTATCCAAATTTTTTCAGTTCTAAAATGTATTTATTTTTTATTGCTTTATTATCTTTTATTTACCCTATGAACGCAAAATGTTTGTGTTCTGAAGGTTCAATCGAAGACTATTTTGACGACTTAAATTATGTTGGGGATTCCGAGTATTTTGGAGAAATAGATTTTAATGCTACGGTTAAAAATTTGGCAAAATCCATTGAATATTTGACAGCGCAAGGTAATTTTATTTTGTTAAAAAAACGTAGATTTTTTTGAGAAAATGTATATTTCCAATAAATTTAATTTTAAGATGTGAATTTTTGGAATGTCAATCTTTTCGTAACATGTATGGTTTCTGTATTAGTACTGATATTGTCCTGCTGTCAAATATCTCAATTACGACACATAACTATCACAACTTCAAAAATAAAGTTTGATTTAAAATCAAATAGAACTACACCTCCTGCTTCTATTTCGATGCCTTTAAAAACTACTTATTATTCTGAAACTGAAACTGAAATGCCTTAAAAAATAAATAAAAGATAAATTTGAAATCAAAAATGTTTTTATTTGTCTAATCTACGCATAAAAGAACTAATAATACAGACAGAAAATTAATTAATGCTAAAATCGAGAGTTTTTTGGTGAGATATTTCTCTTTCAAGCAGTCTTGACCGTCTTCGAATTGAATAGCTTTTTTAAATGGTTGAGCATTCGTTGGGAAAGTAGGTACATTTTCTTTATCGTCTAGAATATTTTCAACGCGTAGGGCTTATCGGGGCAGTTTTTGGCTCGGATCTTGGCTGATTTTCGTTATAGAAATCTTTATTTGAATTTAATTCAATTCTTCGTTGAATTTCGGTTCTTGGTAGCACTAAATTTTCAATATTCTTAAGTTTTTCTTCCATTTCAGACAAATTGAATGGATCATCCATTTTCGTCATATTATTTTGAGAATTTTCGATGAAATTTTGGGTAATTAAAAATAAAATATTCAAAATTTTTTCTATCGTTGTTTCGTGAAAAGTCATTTTAAATTTATGAAAAAATAATTACCTCGTAAATGTTGCGCAAGTGCAAATATTTGACTGCATTCAATTCCATGTTCGAAATTGTGATTAAATGGGATTTTTGTCAGATGTGACTTGTACTTTTTCAGAGCCCAGCCTAATTAAGTTCATTATCGATTATGTAGATAAATTTAAGAATAAAATCATTCGAAATATTTTTTTTTAATATATTACCGATAACGCATTCGCCAGATTCGAAATCCGTAAATAAATTGCCATTTTCATTTACATAACAATTATTTTTTTCAGCTTGTTTTTCAGAAAAAAATATCAAGCATCTCCATTGGGGGAAATTTTTATTTATCATAAAAACTGGGTTTTCTGGGCACGAGTTTATCATAAATGCATTTCGAAAGTATGCAATTTGACCGGTTCCGATTGGTCGTGGTCTTTCTTCTTCGGTATTTGAAAAAATTAAAACCGTCATTTTTACTGGTGATTTTTTACCAGGTTGCATTAAAACAAATTTTTGGCCAAAATTAGCTTTTTTAGCGTTAAAATTCGTTATCTCCCAGACTACACCGATCAAATTTTGAGCTTTTTGTCTCAGTCTATTCGGAGTATAATCTACCCAAGTACATCTTCTTTGGTATGTGAAAAATTTACGGGATTATCTAAATGTTTTAGGTTCTCGTGATCCAAAATTTCGCTATCGGTTGGTGCTCTCCACCATACATTATCATTCTCATCGTCGTAAAAAAATCCTGGGTGGCTCATAATCGATATAAATTATAATTTATTTAGGTCACAATTAAGGACTTAAACTTGTCAAAGTCGCCCTTGGGTGATTTCTTAGGTTGGCGCGTGGGTGGTAGGTGCCAGTCGTGAGTCAAAAATTTAAGGTTTAGGGGGAATTTAAAAATGATTTATTACTGACTTTAACTGTCTCCGGGTAAACATCTAGAAGTTTTTGAATAAATAAATAGAGAAATAAAGTTAAATTTTTGAGATCAAAAGATATTGGCAAATAAAAAAGAGCTTAAATTTGCTATTGCTAGACAGTTTGTTTATCGGGATGTCTAAGCCGTGTGTTCAATGTGACTCAATTAACCTTGATAATTATGACTATAGATCAGCATCAAATATCAACTATTATGATACGTATGCTGGTCTTGATCATTATGATTATGAATGTTGTCCAGAATCTGAGGTGAAAACTGTTGGCGCGATAGATATTCCGGTAAACATAATCATAACTGTCTCAGCTTTAGTTTTCTTGAGCATTATTTTAATATTGGCAAGAAAATATTTATCAAAGGTTAGTTTTAAGAGTTATGTAAATATTCAATTTAAAATTCATTTCCAGGGTTGTTCTGAAAAAAAAATTGAATCTATAAAAATGAATATAGCAAAAAAAGACAATATTCTGAGGTAGAATTTATAAACGAAAAAATATTTTTTAAAATTGTTTCGGGAGAATTTTACGCTTGAAAGTTAAACAAATTGGAATTTTATCTTTTTCGTACTTCAATTTAATATTATTTTATAAAGGAAAATTGAACAACATTTTGACTATAATATTTTTTGATTTTAAAGTTAAAATTAATCATGTTTAATGAAATCTCAATATCAAAACTTTTCAAAATAATCGAAAATTTTTTTTTATCTGGTTCTCCTGGTCCGAACCCTAGCCGTATCTCGAGACTCAGAAGCTGTTTAAATCAAAATTTTGTAAACTGATTATCTTTTGATTCATCAGAGATTATCTGTATATTAATATACAATTATGTTAACAATTTGTTTAGGAAAAGCATATAAAAATTGAATTTCGAAAAATATTTACTAATTTTGCAAAAAATATTATTTTTGTTAACTAAAAAAGTTTTGGAATTTTTTTAATTCAAATTCTTTTCCAATTTGAGGGAATAACTTTGAGCAGTTTGAAAGAAGGCAAAACAAATATATCGATAAGGGTTCGAAGTTCACCGTCATGTCATTAAATTATATAAATTCAGTTTTTCTACTCAACATTGGCTATTTGTCGGTCATTTGGTCAAAATCCAGTCCTGTCTTCCGCTGCAAGTGTGGTTCTTTCAAGCCTTGGAGATAGTATCATTTCTACAATAGAGGTAATTTTACATTATGATTTTATTCCGTGTTTCAAATATAATTTTGAATATTGATAAAAATTTTTCGAAAGATAATCAAATTCTGATTAATTTTTTCTGATTTTTAATAATGTTCTTATTGAAAAATCGTTTTCTTATTAAAATTTTCAAGTAATTTATGTCTTAAATTGATTACAAATTTTAATAATGAACTGAAAGTTGTTCTTTAATTCTTGACAATTTAAAAAAATAATACCGTTAAATAAAAAAAACTTTTGAAAATTTTAAACAGCAAAAATCATTTATTTTTTCTGATTTCTTAAAATATTTATATTGAAAAATCGGTTTCTTATCAAAATTTTCAAGTATTATTTGTCTCAGATTGTTCACAATGTTTAATAATTTAGCGAAACTAAGGTCCGATTCGTCAAATAACTTTTCGACCAAAAAAACTTTTCTGTTAAAAATTCTGCAATTTTATTCTCATTCTGAAGACGCAAAACATGTCAATATAAACAATTTTTAAATTGAAATAAAATACATCATTAAATGTCTCAAAACAACCCAAAAATTTTCAATAATGAGCTGAAAGTTGTTCTTAAATTCTTGGCAATTAGAAAATCCGGTTAAATGAAAGATACATTTTAAAATTTTTATACAACGGAAGTCAATATTCAAAGATTTGAAAAATAACATTTAATTTCAGGCTACGGTTGCTGATTCAAATTTAAATCGATTCCTGAACTTCTTAAATGGCTTCACCTTTGCAATCATGGGGTTTTTTGGTCGTAATCAAGTTCAGGGCGAGCAAAATGAAACGGACTATAACACCGCGGAACGGTTTCAAACACCACCAACAAGAACACGATCAGCCAGACAACGTGCCGACAGAGTCTATCGAATTCAAGAAGCCTATGCAAATAATGAAATGATTGTAAGTATTTTAATTTTTTCAAATTTTTTTGTATAAAAATTAATCAATTTTGAACTACTTTTAAAAATTTAATAATACTATTTTCAGTGTTACTTGTAAATTCAATCAAAAAAGTTAAAGACAAAACATTTTCTAACTTTAAAATTCAGGTTCATTTAGCGACGATTCGGAAATATCGGTTGATGGACCAACTTTTGGACGCGTTGGTCTTCCACGACCACGAACTGAATCCGAATTTTCCGATGGCTTTACAGATGACGTTAATTACACAGTGGTCCCTCAAAATCAATCAAATGTGGTTACGGAGTTAAATGCTGCTGAACGAGACGCAGATAAAAAAGTTATGGAAACTTTTGTTTAAATACAGTGTTTATATTTCACACTGTCTCCCTTCATTTTCGTGCCTATTTCAAAAATATTCATTTGCGTCATTTTTATAAGAATTTTAAATATTTCAAGATTAGAATTTTCTTGAAATATTATGAGATTGAAAGATTATAATTTTCTTGAAATATTATGAGATTTCTATTTTTGAATTATTTGTGTCGAATTAAAAGGCATATTAGTTATTCACATGTTGCATTCTGCGTTTTTGATAAAATTTTCGAAACATTTTATTCAATGTTAAAATGGATTAATGTCTGGCATTTTTGCGTAAATTTACATTTTAACAATTTGTTTTGATATGTTTTGGGTTTTTTATTTTTTCCATTTATATTTATTGCAAAACTAAAATTTTTGATGTTTGTTTTCCAATAGATTAAAATTGATTTTTTTCCCAGGTTTTTCATGCTTCCTATTTCTTCAGCCTTTTAAAAGCTATTTTTTTTTTGTATTTTACTGCCTTTTGCGAGATTTTCCTACCCATAAAAAGAGTTGAATTTCATAATAACTCACATTTTAAATTTTAGTTGCTTTCAGCATGATAAGCTACTTTTTTGACATTTGACTTCGAGTTTTTTAATTAACCTGAATGCGCTTAAAATCCTTCGAAATAATTTACGCTCTTTTTGAAACCTGCCTTACTAAACTCATTAATACTGTCAATTAATTTATGTTTTCCTGCCTTATTTTTATTTACTGTATTTGTTTACATTATTTGTTCTTGCTGTACGCGTTTTGACAATATATCAAATTTTCATAAATATCAGTTTATTTGTCTTAAGTTGCTCATTAACTTTCAAAGTCAGGCAAGTTATCTCAATAGCAAATTAATTTAAAAATGCTTCTCTCAGGAATATTGAAGAGCTTTAATTGTTATTTATCTAAAACAGAAGATAAGAACATTTTTTATTTGAACTTTGAGGTCAATACAGACAAAAGTTTCACTCAAAAATTAGAGTTTAAGCAGCCTCAGCCTAAATATTGTACATCGGCTGTGAATTTGAAAAAAATTGGTGGTGGTTTAGAAAGCATATCGCATTTTCTGAAGCGTGAATGTTTTTTTGAAGTCAGTGATAATTTCGAACAAACTGGGGCTCACGGTTGCTATACAATCTATAAATTGCTGACCGAAAGACAATTTTATAACAAATACTATTCCGAAATTGACCGAGAATCTGATAGTAAAGGTATAAATTAGAACTTGATGAAAATAAAAAATTCTGTTTTTTTTTTTGAATAACTATTTTTTTAAATTGAAAAAACAAATTCACATTTTTTATCAAATTTATAAATAAAATATTATGAGATAATTAATTGGTTTGTTTTAGAGCTCGAAACAATTCCAGAAGAAAAATGCGAGTGATTTCTGGAGATGTTATCGAGTCGAATAATTTCGTGCACCCCTTTACGTGTCTGATAACAGGTTCAACTGGTGTCGGAAAAACTACTTTTGTAGAACAGTTAATTCAATCTGGTCGCATTTCAAATTTGGAGCAATTTTCAAGAATTTATTATTTTTTCCCGAGTGAATTAGAGTCTGCTCCCGTTGATTGGGACGATGAATTCGAAGATCTGGAAGTCAGCTTTCACTGTGAATTGCCTGATGCTTCTTTTTTTAAAACTGTGCAAAAAGATAGTTTGATTGTTTTTGATGATGATTGGTATAATTTGACAAAATATGATGAGTTTTCTAAAGCTTTTCGAGTTATTGCCGAAATATAAATTTTCTTGGGCATAGCTATATCCCAGTCATACTACGAGGGCCAAAAACATGGCAAATCAATTAGAAATAATTGTGATATACATGTTTTGATGAAAAATTATGGTGATAGTACGATTAATTTAAGAGCTGCTCGCAGTTTAGGCTATGAATCAGCGTTTCGAGAAGCCTCAAAAGAAGCTTATGAAAATACTCATGGTTACGTAATCATTTTTGCAGGGCCAAAAGTCAAGAACAATAAATTACGCGTGCAAACAAATTTTTTCAATCTGCATAACAATTTCTGCTATTACCAAAAATAAATATTTACTTTAATCTTAAACTCGCTTTGATTTATTTATGCTTTTCATTATGCAATTATGCCAAAATACATTATATTAGAATATAAGGTAACTTAAATATTTCGAAGTCAAATAAAGTTTTACAATATTTTCTAGAATTTTGCAGAATTGGTTAAAGATCTTAAACCAGCAGGACCTGGAAAAGTAACCGGTATAAAACGTTCGAGAAATGCGGGAAAAACGTCTGATAAAGTCAAAAAGGGATCCGGATTCGTGTACGAGATTCCGGACAAAAAAAGTCAAAAATCTACCAAAAAAATGTCGAATGTCCAGAATCCAGCTCAGAGCTTGTCACGGTCGACCAGTCAAGTCGAGAATCAACAGATGAGTCAACCCCTGAGTCCAAATCCAAAATCAGGAAGTGAATTTGAGCCTCCGATACCAGAAGTGACGAATCAAGTGAATTCAGTGACTGAAAACGTAGCTGAAAATTCAGAAAGTCAATCAAATTCTGACAGTAGCGATAAAAATGATGGTGATTCAGATCCTGAAGTAAACAAAGCCATCGATAAAATTTATAATTCATTTGGTTCTGCGGCTTCTATGAGTGCTGGAATTCAAAAATTTGTACGCCGTAAAAGAAGTTTAAGTCTTCATAAACAAAGGAAACTGTGATAAAAACTTAATTTTCAAATTTTCTTATTATGTAATAAAATTATTTGAAAAAATACCGTGTTTAAATCATTTTAAAGGCGTAAAGTTTTTCAGCGTAGGCGTTTTGTTGTTCACCAAGCACATGATACTGTCATGGCCGATATTATTTTTTATGACGGTCACAAATCTGCTAATGACGGCTATGGAGCTTGTTTAACTCTTATAGGTATATAAAAACAAATTTAACATATATTTATTTTAATTTTAAAATTAGATACATTTTCAAGGCAAGCTTGGATGAAACCCCTCAAAACAAAATCTACAGTAGAAGTTGCAGCTGCTTTAGATTTTATTTTGTTATCTATGAAACGGCCTCCTGGTAAATTTTGTTCTGATAGAGGTACAGAGTTTTCTGTCACAACTGAAGCCATATATAATACACTGGTTGTTAAGTTTGGAATGTTAGTTTATACACTCAAGGGCTCAACATTTAAAGGGTCGATTATTGAAAGATTTAATCGAACAATAAAAACTCGAATCGCTAGATATCTTACTGAAAACAAAACAACTAGGTGGATAGATGCTACCAAGGGTTTAACCGCTGCATACAATAAAAGTTATCATAGGTCTATAAAAATGACGCCAAATGAAGCTGCTTTGTCTCAGGTTTTCATAAAATATTTTTTTTATTTATAAATCATGAAAAACTTTATCTTGTAAAAAATATTTTATTTTCAGAATCGTAATAAAGTATTTGATAATTTATATCCACAAAGAAAAATGAGGGATTACTGCTCCTTAAAAGTCAAAAACAAAGTCAGAATTCCCATAAACAAAGGCATTTTTAGTAAAGGATATGAAGTGGGTTGGTCTTCTGAAATTTATGAGATTTTAAAAGTTGAAACGGTAATTTTAGAAACATTATTAATTCATTATATAATAACATAATTCCTAAGTTAATAATCCATTTTATATTATAAATTATTATATAATGAGTTATTACATAATTTATTATTACATAACATTGTATGACATAATTTATTCTGATTGGTTAGATGGGCGGTGTTTGTCTTTATACTGTACAAACAATGCAGGGTGAGGTTATGGATCAACGATTTTATGGCGAACAGTTAAACTTGGTGTCATGACAAATTTAAAACTGTTTTTGAGAGATGCTAGTCTCACTGGTGAAAGTACCGTTGTTTGGAATTTACCAATTATGATTGGTCACAACCAAGTTGGCATGTCATCGGTACAAATTCTTTTTACAGATTTTTGGAAAATTTCTGAACCATTGCTGATACCGGTTGAGTGTTCCCTTATTAAAGAAAATATGTGGAATCAGTCTGGGGTTTTGTTTACGTTGGATATTCATCGTAATTCTTATGAATCAAAATATAACTCTATAGGTTAGAGTTATTTGTTCAGCTGAATAAATTTAAATGTTTATTTAAGAATATTTTGACCTGGGCACTTGCAATGTCAGTCAGATCAAATTAAAGTTTGTGGGACTTAACTGTAGAGATCATCTAGCTGATTTATCTCTTACTTTAGCTTTCAAATGAGGAAAGATACCAAAAAAAGGTAAAATACAGTTTTTTTGCTGGTGTAAAAAATAAATTGAATATTAGGAAAACTTGTAAAATCAAGTACGTACCAAATTCAGTGATTGGTCGCGGCAGAAAGCGACGAAAAAGAAAGCCGAAAAAAAGATCCACAAAACGCAAAAAAAAATCTTAAGATCGGTTGATATCAAACAAAAACTTAAGGGGGTCGAAAATTTTGCCGGAGTTATTTTACTCACTGAATTGAGCAATTTGAGAATTTTCGATGCTCGAGTTGGATTCATAAGTAATTGGAATGATCACTGGTTTGCAATTTTTGTTACCAAAAATCAAATCGAAATATTTGATAGCTTAGGAATGGTTGAATTTTATACTTGCTAAAGAAAATCATAATTTTTATAGGAAAATAAATTATATGATAAAATTTATATATCAACCATTGAAGGACCAAAATCTGGATTATTAAAAAACAAAAATATAATTGCTTTTCTGTGTAACAATTTAATAAATCGTGTACTTATAACTGTACGGCAAATTCAAAGTAATCAGAGTGATTTATGTGGTCTATTTGCTGTCGTTTACTGTAAAATGCGCTCTCTTGGTGTTTCATTATCTGATTTTGAATCTGTTTTTTCAACTGATTTGGTTCAAAATGACAATATTATAATAAATATTGTTAAAGATTTGTGATGATGTCGTTAAAACAGTATTATATTGTCGAATACAATCTTTTGCTACAACCATCAGTGGGTCTACCTGATACGACGCTTAAAAAATGCTGCAAAATTATAGCATTTGGTGAAACTGCAAATTATTTTCTTATCGAGTTTGTTTGTACTCTTACTGGACAAATTAGCTTAAATATAGCTACTTATGAAATGATAATTGAAGAATTTGGTTTGACAAGTAGAGAATTTCGAATCGAAATGTTTTTAAGGTAAAGAAATTTTGTATATTTATCACTCGAAAACTTTAACTTTTAGTCAATTGATTTTGTCGGAAACTGTTTTGATGAACGGTTATTTATTACCAATTCAAAATGACATTTTATTGATTGGTAATGATCCCTCTTTATCGTTTCAATTCTTAGCAGCCACAAAAAACAAACAAAATTTTATACTTCGGCGTTTGTGGAATTCTTGTGAAAAAACCGAAATTATAAATTTAACTAAAAGTGAGCTTTTACACCATATAAGAGAAGATCAATTTATTTGGCGATGTTGCTAGATATTAATATCGCTAGTCCTTACACTGGGAAAGTTCGGAAAATTTTAGGTAATATTTTAGTAAATAAATAATTTAAATTTTAGGTAATTTGTGAGTCCAATAAATAATTTAAATTGATGATAGAAATTTGACTTAAAAATTTATTAAGGATATGACGAAAATATTTTTCAAATTCGAGATTATGACGGTTTAATTCGAGGAGCTACATGGGAAATATGCGAAATTATTTTCGGGCGGCTATGTTTCTATCAAGCTCTGCTCAAAAATATGGTCAAACTAGATGTCAGCTATCATTTTGGTGCCTGCTGGGGGCTTTTGAGAGTGCAGAGGGTAAATATAAATCAAACTTTAATCAAAAGTTGGTCACAAAAAAATTTACTTTTTTGATACTAGGGAAATTTTTTGTCTTAATTTACCTTTTGAAAAGCTTCAAAAAAGTTAGTTAAAACTGAATTCAAATCAATAAATTCAAACTAAAATAAATTATTTAAGGGTCAAAAAAAAATTTTATTTAAAATTCTTAACAATTGTATTGAAAAATATAAAAAGTTTTAATTTTAGGTTGCGAAATCAGAAAATTCAAACTTCTCCTGCATAGAATCCTACTTTGGGGCTGACACAATGTATTCCGAAATTACTTTTGTTGAGCTCTGTCATAAACTTTCTATTTTTCAAATCGTACATGCTACTCGTCAATTTTACGGCTTTAATTTTTTTTTAAATAAATTATGATTTGAAAATTTCAAAATAGTTGTTATTTAGAATGGGATTTATGTTTAATACATCAAACGATCTTGCGATCGAGGGAGTTAGAAAAACTGTTAAAGTCAATTCTATTTTCAATACAGAAGATGTACTTGAGTTTCATTTCGGGCCCGATAAAAGATCCTTGCATCTTGCTGAATGTACAATTTCTTTTAGCTGTATTATTCCCAGCAATTTTATTGCTGATAATGGGTTTTGTTCGAAAAGTAAGATATATAAAATTTTGCTCATTAACCTNATAATAATGACTCATTTTTACAGTGTTTGAATCGTTGGAAATAACTGTTAATCATGAATCATTACATGGCAGAAGTTCGGATGCAGAATATTTTCTGACAGATCATCTGATGACCAATTTGGTATATGATTCGGGGGTTATAGAACGTGGAATGAAAATAAAAGGCTTTTATGACTCGAACAATTTTGATTCGGTTGGTATCACTGATCAAATGAAAATTGAGCGCGGTGGTAATTTATTCGTTAAAAATGAAGAAACTTTCCGGAAATACAATTTTATAATGCCTATTAATCATGGTATTGCTAGAGAGGGGAAATTATTGCCACCAAATAGTCGCTATAGGTATTTTAAGTTGAACATAAAAAATTCGAAAAAAGAAATAAATTTTGAGAAAAATAAGTTTTAAAAATCAAATCTTGAAAAAGTTTATTTTGTAAGGAAATTGAATAAATATTTTTTTGATAAATCAAATTTTGAAAAAAATAAATTTGAAAAATCAAATTTAAAAAAAAATCTAATTTTGAAAAAAAATCAAATTTTGAAAAAAAAATTGATTTGGAGAAATAAGCTAAATTTTAGGTTTTCATTTGTTCGAGCTGCTCCGTCTAGGTCTTTGCTAGTTGTTGACGAAAATCAAGATTTGAAATTTGATGGTCGTGCGATAGAACTTCTGAACCCCCAGTTTAACGTCGTATACATAGATTCGTTAGAAATCGAACGTAAAATGAATCGACTGAAAGGTCAAAGTTTGTCATTTTCTGATTATCCGTTGAGAACGATAATTATAAATGAGGGATTATCGGAATACGATTTAAGCATTATACAAGGGGCTATGCCTGAACTTGTGGTATTTGCGTTAGTGGGGGTAGACCGTTTTGCAGGTTCATTTACTACAAGTCCAACAAAATTCAGTAGGCATAATATGACCCAATTTGAACTTGCACTAAACAGCGATGTGCTTAACGATTATCCAATAGAAATGAAAGGAGGCGATAGTATTGAATTTTATAGACAATATTTAAAAAATACAGAAAGGTTGGACAACCCATTTTGCTCGTCTGTAACAACTCAAACTGAATTCGACAACTCAAATTTCATGATTGTGCATAATTTTGATAACGAAAAAGGCCAAGAAGGACAATTAACTTGTAAAATTAAATTTTTAAAACCACTCACGAAAAAATTAATTTTAATATTTATGCCTGTTTCTGAAAAACGAATTTATTTTGATAACTATTTTAATGTTCTCAAACAATAAAAAATCTGCTTAAACTCATTCACATGCAATTTAAAATAAAATAATAAGAAAAAGTTTGTTGATTTTTATTCAAAAAAATCTTATTTTGACAAAATTATTTGTATCACGACAGTAATAGCAGGGGCAAGTTGTTTCAGTTACAGTTCGTTTTCGTTGGCAATCGGTGCAAATCCAGTTTGAGCAATTTTGGCAGACAAATCCAATCTGCTGATTTTTGTTAAAGCAAATGTGGCACTTCATGCTGTAATGCCACTCTTGGAGAATTTCGGACATTTCTTTCTGTATTTGAATTTCTTTATCCTTAGCATGACGGGTCAAATCGTTAACTTTTTTGTCAATTTTCTTATCAGAAGTCATTAATTTGAATTAAGGGGGTAGGTGTCGGTTTAAAAGGTATCAAAAAGCTACACCTGCCCCTTTATAAATGATTGAAAAAAAATTATAAGCTGGATTTTTAGATTTAATCGCAATTTCAGGTAGGTATCGATTGAAAGGTATCTAAAAGGGGGTATACCATTTTCATCGATAATTTTTTTGGTCAACTTTTTTTCTCCTATCATTTGCTATGAAAATTGTGTGGCGTAAAAATCTCACTTATAAACGAATAAAAATGTATTACAATTGAAATATGGGTGTGTTTTATATCACAAGCATTGTTAAAAATACACTTTCATAATTCTATTGTTGTTAATGTAAAAATAAAATTTTCAAAACATTTAGAAAATATTCTAAAAATTTTCATAGGAAATATTAAATATTTTTCCGCCTACACATTTCGGTAGTTAAAGATAGGTTTTTTTAAATCGACAAAAAAATTATTGTTAAATATAAAATAATTTTTTTTTTAACCTAGATTATTAGATTTAATTACACTTATATAACCTTTTCCTGATTTTTGTATTTCAGTAATTTAATTTCCTGGAAATTTTTTGATTTAAAATATTTAAAAATAAGATTGTTTATTTTACCCTTTCCAGTGTTTCGATAGCGTTTCCCCGCTCTTTAACTTCGCTGATGAGTAATTCGACTTCATCGCTTTTTTTTCTTAAATGTATTTACTTAATAAATTTACAAAATCAAAAATATAATTCTACTAACTCTATAATGGCAACGTTAAAACCACCGCGAGGAACCATTTCTACGAGATTTAAGAATGTTTCTGAAATTTTTGATTTAATTGGTGCAATTATACTCGGAAAAAAGTTTTATAATCATGGGCCTTTCAAAACTGCTGGACAAAAAAATATGTTTTTCTCTAGATTAAAAAAAGACAGAATTTTATTTCATAGCTATGAGAGAAGATCAGTTTCTTGCAATATCGAAAACTTGCCTCGTCTGGAAAGAGAGTTTCAGGTGCGAGTTTATATATGGCAAAGATTTGAATCAAATGCTGTAATGTCTGTTTATGCATCCTGTTTTGAAAATTTGCACAGTCCAAGAATCAATTTGCTTAGTATGGATGCTGATCCGAAAAGTTTGAAAAATTTATTTCTAATTTATGACGATAAATTGGCGTTTACAATGTTTAGTTCAAATAAAGCAGATGAAGAAATAATACGGACAAACATTTTCACTGCCTTGTCAAGAAAAAGGTTTCCAGATAAACCTGAACTTCAAGAAAATTGGGCAAAAGAAAAGTGGAAATCCTGGGGTTCACCCATTTTACAATTTTCAGAAATTCGAAATTTCATAAAGTTAGTTGAATTGGAATTGCAAATTTGGTGTGTAAGAAAAAATGGTCAAGCTGGTATAGTAGCTCAGCAAATTATAAGTGCAAGATCGGATTTGTACTTGGATATCGTTTTACCCCCCACTTGGGAAAAAGAGGATGCGCATTTTATACTAGACGAAGTTAGTGTATGTTCGAACCCAGACTATTTCAGTCGGTTTACATGCAAAAACAATGAATGTCACTACAAAGCGAAAAATGCTGGAAATATGGTGAAACATAACAAAGCTCATGAGAGACCAAGAATCAAATACAAGTGTATTCGATATGGTAAAGATAACAAAAATTTCAATGTTTTGGATTCAATTTTGAAAGATTATCGATGTAAAAATGTAATTATGTTTGACATAGAATCATTGATGAGAAAAACAAGTGATTGTCAAGTTCATGTTCCCGTAATGATCACAATTATAAATAATTTTATTCCTGAACAACCTCGTTTCACAACCGGTAGATTTGACATGTCTGGTGATGGATATAAAGAATTTCTGAATCATTTTCTAGACAAATTATTAGAGTGGGGTGATAAACACAAAAAGTCTATCCCAAAACCAATAACTGATTTTTTTGAAAAAGCTGAAGAAAAAATGAAAGACAAGAATTTGCAACCAGGATTGAAAAACTGGTATTATAATCGACTAAATGCTATAAAATCACTGATGGAAGTTAAAGTTATGGGGTTTAACAGTCAGTGCTATGACACTCTAGCGCTCTCGAGTGGCCTTATAGATTTGTCGATAATGCGATATGGTAAAAATTCAATTTCTTGTATAAAAAAAGGGACTGGATATTTCATGTTAAGAATAGATACTGGTGATACTGTTATATCATTTCGTGATTGTCTAAATTATATCCCGAAACAATCGCTTGATAAATTTGGTGTTTCGTGGGGTGCGGAGGTTGTTAAATTAGCGTGGCCTATACGAATCGTACAGTTCCTTAGGTGACATTGAAAAAACTTTGGATTTTCCACCTATGATGATTTTTTGGGCTCAATCGTAGTGAAAAAACCTGACCAAAAATATGTCCTTGAATTGGAAGACATTTTACAAAGCCTTCAGAATTGTAGTCTGAAACAATTATTCGAAATTGGCAGAATACAAATCGATTTACCCGAAAGTGTTATGAATGCTGCTACTGTTTAGTACAGATTTGGAAATCAGAAATATGATTGAAAAAAGGTTACATACAAGTCCACTAAAATATTATACTTCGATATATATTTATAAAAGTGGGCTAGAAACTGGAGAATTTAAAAACCTGCTTGATTTTTTTGTACACTATAATCGGTTAGATGTCATTATTTTACTTCAAGCTTGGGAAAATATGTCGGAAATGTTTTTTGGTTTATTCAAAGTGAATTTAATCGAAGCCTGGTCGCTGCCTGGAGTTGCTCAGAAAATTTTATTACAAATGTACTCTGCTGAAGTTCCACCAGTTTTTACATTTGACAACAAGTTTTCATTTCTGAATAAAGAATTACGGGCGAATCTAGTGGGTGGATTTTCTGGGCCTTTAACCAAAAGGTAATTTTAAAAAATCCAAATTTTTTATTTATCAATTTTATTTATTGTATTAAAAAATACAATTAAATGAATTTTTCGGAAACATTTATAAGGAATAAATAAAATACCGATAGGATAAATTCACTATTTCGACATCTAATACAATTTTTTAAGCCAAAACTTTTTACCATTTTTTTTGTAATTTGACACAACTTCAGGAATCAAATAACAGCTTGTTAATCTCTAAAAGTTATAAAACCTGTTCACCTGAAAATATACCTACCTGGGTAGTTGCTTAAGAAAAAGTGTTTGACAATAAAATTTTTGTCATATGACACCTCTAAACGGGTTAAATTACAGATTTTTTAGCAAGCTTAAAAAGATACCTTAGTCATTTTTGAAAAATATGTTTTCATTATCTTTAAATTTCTAGACACGTTGAACTTGGTGCTGTCGATTTGAAATTTGACAAATCTGTGTACTTTGCTCCAAATGGTCAAAAATATAAATGGATCGGACAATACGATGCCAATAGTTTGTATCCATGTGTCATGAAACACAATCAACCAACTGGTATGGGGCTTTATATATCACCTAGTGGAGAGTTTTTCAAATCTGAACTTATCAAGGAAAATCCGTTCAGCGTTCAGAAGTGGTTGCTCAAAAAAATCGTTAATTTATCTTGATATGATGCAAAATGATCCACGATTTTTTGAGAATGGCATATTGCTCCAAACTTTTATTACCCATGGTGAAAAAAAGATAGAAAAATGGTTTTTGGATGGATATGCTGTTGTTCATGGTCGTAAAATTGGTATAGATTTTCATGGTTGTCGATTTCACTTTTGCCCTTTTGAATGTGGAGTAGAAAAAGTTCCCGGAGATACTCGAAAACAAGAAGAATTTCGTGCAAAATGTCTGAAAAGAGAATTAGACGAGTATATTGTTATGCATGAATGTCAGTTTGACAAATTGAAATATAAAATAAGTGGAAATATTTATAACTTTTTGTTTCGAGAAAAAATAAGTGCAAAAGAAATTTTGGATGCTACAATTGCTGGGAATTTTTATGGATTTGTAAATGTGAACATTGAAAGTCCTCCAGCTGTTTACGAAAAATATAGTAAATTAGGCTTACCCTTTATTTTTCGAAATATTTCCTTGACTGAAGATTATTTATGTTGATACGATGAAAAAATTGGCCCAAAAAAATAATCGAAAATTACCGAGTAGACAATTGTGTATCACATACAATGCTGAAAATGTTTTGCTCAATACTGATCTGCTGATATATTATTTGAAATGTGGTCTTCAAATAAAAAAATTAACTATGCGATTGAATATTTGCCGGAAAAGCATTTGAGGGATTTGTGGATAATTTGACCAAATGCGTATTGAAGCTAGTCGGTTAGCAGAAAAAGGTAAAAGTGTAGAAAGTGAAACAAAACAAATGCTGGCCAAAATGCTTCTAAATAGTTCATATGGGAAAATGTCTATGAATTTAGAGCGGCGAGAAAATGTGACGTATTGTAGAGACGCTGATTTAGATGTAGTTATGAATCACATGGATTTCAAACGAAAAAATCAATTGTCTGCCGAGTATGATATCGACGTTTACGAAATAATTAAACACAAAAAAAGTACTTTTGATAAAATTCCAATTCAATGTGCTGTGACAATTCTTCAGTTGGCTAAACTACATATGGTGAAATTTGCTCACTTTCTATTCGTTCATCTGGAGGAGGGTTCTTTTTCACTATTATATAGTGATACCGATAGTCTCAACATGGCATTCACTGGTAATTTAGATGATCTGGTGAAGCCAGAAAAAATAAAAAGTTGGCGAGAATTGAAATATTTTTGGTTTGTCGAAAACAATTCACCGGAAGAAATTAGAGCTCCTGGAAAGTTTAAAATCGAATATATGACTGAAACTGGTGTCTATATTGGGTTATCGTCAAAATGTTACCTTTTAGAAGACGAGAATTCTAAAAAATTCAGTGCTAAAGGAGTACCGCGATCAGTCGTTATGAATTATGAAATGTTTGTTCGTGGGCTTTATCATGGAAACGAAAAAGTTTTTCGAGAGGTCGTGTCGATAAATTACTCCTCTGTTCGGAATGTCATGGTCACAAAACAATCAATGCGAAAAATAATTAACTCTATTTACTTAAAGTTCCAAGTAGATAGCAATTTGAATACATTATCCTCACTGAAATTTAAAAATAAAATTTGTTGAAATAAACAGTAAAAAATTATGCGTTTTTTTAATTTCGAAAAAGAGCAGCTTAAAGAACTCAGCGTGACTAAACCGATAGAATTTAATAAAGAGTTCAACAGCGACGAAATTGATGCAATTTATGAAACTTTAAAATTTCCGTCGCCGATATATTTTCAGTCTAGTTTCAAAACATTTCCCACATTTGAAAATGCGCGTCGGATCGAACTAACGTTTTATATCGACGAAATTGAGGATTTGCAGAAAACAATTGCCAAAATTCATGATATCGTTCTTGGACAATATCAAATTTTCATCGATTTTTGGTTTTTTGCTAGCTCCAAAACAAAAGGATTGCAATTAAGACGGCCAAGGTATATTTTTATTCATAAATTTCGTGAAAGTTTAATTTTTTATTAAGCTGGGGTACTTGCTTTAATAAAACGAAAATGATTAAAAAAAATGATGATTTTGAAAATCTGACTTCCGAATTTTCTGAACTGAGAGAAAAATTGTTCTTTGCGCACGATAATGGATATGATTCTTTCGAAAGCAGTTCTGTGATGATCGAACGAGTGGTTTCAATGTGGGTCAGTCTTGAAAAAATTTAACTGTTTTAAAATATTTAACCCAAAAAAATATTAGCTGTTTGTTCAAATAAAAAATATAAATAAAACTACTGTACTTTTTCATGGATCAACTAGCAAATAATTTTGGCATTTATTATATTTTTTTAAGCATACTTTTGAAGTGTCTTTAAATAAAAGTAAAAAATAATTTTTCGAATATGATCATTTAATTATTAGACTCTAAAAATGAATTTTGAAGAAAGTGATACTTTTCGATTATATAAAGAGAATGATTATATTTTACAGGAAGCTCTTAATCCTCTAATAGCCCTTTCGCGAATGTGTTATAAGTTTTTGACAATTGATATAGTGAAATCTAATGATATTCATTGGAATTTTGGGCACTTTTATTTTGATTTCTCAACTAATAAAAGAAAAATAATCAATCATGAAGACGCTATGAAATTGGGCACTCGAGCTTGTTTCTTTGAAAATACTTCTGAGTTCAAAAAATTACAGTTTATTCTTCGTTATTCAGCCGAGGGTATTTACTTTTATTTTCTAATTTGCGCAAATATTATAAACAATTTCAAGGGTTATCTGAAATGCTGAAAGGTGGTTCTTTATTATCACCATTTGATTACCTCAGAATCGATTTTTTGTTTCAAAAAGTGTATCCTGGAGGTTGTCGTAATGTCATGGAAGTTCATGGTAAAAATCGGTATCAAATAGTTGTTCTTTTTTTATCAGCTGTGATACATAAGTTACGACCAAAATTTGATGAAAATAATGAATTAGTCACGTATCAGATACCGGACAATTTTAAGCTCTCATTGGGATGGGGTGGTTATAACCAAGAAAATAAATATAAAGGTGCACCTTTCGGTCAAAGCTTTGCATGCTGCATTATGAATGGTGGTTCTATCTTTGTAAAAAGTGAGTTTTCTAATATATCAGACGGGTTCGGACCAGGAGAAATGTTAAATTTTAAACGACTGAGTTCAACTGGGCAAAAATCTAAGATTATATTTATCATAAAAATGAGTTCATTTTGGACCAAAGAAAATCTCATTTGTCTAGATTTGACTAAATAATTTTATAAAAATATATTGTCACGCCTACGCATTTTCGACAGTTTAAAATTTTTCTTCAAATGACCAATTTTTTTTTCAAAATTTTTGTATTCTTTCTGAACCTCAATTTCTTTGTAGTCACGCTCTTGGCGTTTTAAATTGAAAAAATATTTATGTCATTTCTATCGAGTTTAATTTTTTGAGCACTAGGGGGACTGAATTTTTTTTATCATTCGAAGCATTTTATAATAATCTATGACTTTAGAAGAAAATTTGAAGTTTTTGGTCGTTCGAGAACAAGATTTAGTTTCACACAATGGTGAAATTGGTTTATGGGTTACCTTTAAAGGTCTTAATGGTTCTAAATTATTTTCCTATGATAAAATTGCTCATAAAAAGCGTAAATACGGAATTTTCACTGTTGAACTTCGTTCAATTGCTAAAAAAGAAATTGAGCATTTGATTCGAATTTATTGCTACAGTTGGTGGTATGTTTTTTATAAAGGTTACTCGGTGGTTTTTCTCCCGCATAAATTTTTAAAATTTTCCAAAAATTTTGAAACGATTGGTCCGGAAATACGTGAATTTATTCATGCCTGGAGATCCTTCAATTCTAGAACAATTCGACTTAGAGCGAAGTATAATTGTGGTGCAAAATGGTGCTGCGATGGAAAATTCGACAAATAAAACTGTTCGAATTTATTTTATTATCAATTTCAGCTTTTCACAAATTTCCTGATCAAATCAATAAAAATAATCAAACAACTTTCCGTATTATTTTTATATTTTATCAAAACATTTTGATTGCGATCGTCATAAAATTTTTAAATCTTGATTAAATATTTTTTATTGTTTTATTTTTATTAGGTCGGTTTCAAATTAAGTGGTGAGTCTCGAAAAATTTTGCATAAAAAAGGTTTTCATCAATTATTTATCAAAAAATGAAACAAAATTCATAACCATACCGTAGAACGAACCAGTAAAATGAGATGAAAGAATTATGAGAAACAATAAGTTTATCTTTTAAAAAATGTATCCGAATGAAAAATTCGCTTCTTATTTTTTCTTGTGCACCTAAAAAATGTATTCTAAAAAATGTTATTTGAAATAAAATTTGATTCAAAAATGTATTCATAATGACAGATATATATGAACAAAAATTGAAACCCGATTTCGCGAAAAATCAACTTTCGATTTATTCGGATGAAAAGAAATTGAATGTTGATCTTTTTGTATAAAAATTATCTTTAATCGAAAAAATAATAAAAAATGATGACTGTTTTTTAAGTTTTCTATTTCTTTTTGATAATGACTTAAGTTATATGTAGAAAGTTTATTTTGTAAAATTAATAAGTATCTTTCATGGAATATTTCAATTATATGTATTTTTCAAATATACAATTGATATACAAAATCTTATAACCTTAATGCGTACTGACTGATTAATAAAAAAATGTCCGTATCTTGGTCACTGTATTAATCGAAATAATAACCTAAAAGTTTTTCCCTTTTGTTCTCTTTAAACGAATTAATCAGGAATTAGAAAACTAGATTATTTCAATAATGTTCATGGGAAAATTTATTTGATATTGGAAAGTATTTTTGAGTAAGAGAATCCTTTATTTTCTGATACATTTATATCTCAGATATATATCTATATATATAGTTTCAAATCTTCTAATTATTACGTAAGGTCAGAAAAATAACATCGAATCCGAATCCTATCGGTGTGTTTAATCAAAAAAATAATATTTGTTTGACTTGTACGACCCAGGTGATTCTGGTCAAATCCCGCTCTCTTTTGAACGACCGCATTTTTTCAGCCTCTATTTTTACACAGCTGATTGAAATGCACGCGTGTGCTCTTTGCTGACGTCTGTGTCACTAAAGAGTTTTATAGTATAAATTGGCAAACATTTTGATGAATTATCAAAATAAAAATTCTTATATTTATAATTTTTGTTTATATTTTTATCACTTTTTAAAAATGGGCTTCAAATTATGTGCCTCTGATATCCCAGCTGCATTAAAAGATTCAATTTTAATGCCACTGAACGAATTGGACATGATACTGAATGCTGAATTACCGACTGCGATTCGTTTGACACGCTCAAACGTCGCAATCCTGAAACGTGTCCTTGAGTCAAGAAAAAACAACCAGTTTGACTACGAAATCGATGAAAAAGAGGAAGACATTACAATTGAAATGAATTACATTGTGCTGTCCCCTCGCCACTGGTCTGCAGCTGACTTTGCTGAACTCTTTACTATTTAATTTTTTTTATTTACTGTTTTTACAAAAAGAAAAGTTTCTTTTATCTGTGCTTTTTAACTTGATTTTATCACTCACATACTTCGAATTATTATTATCTGTAATAAATTATCTTCATCAAAACATAGGTTGTTATTTTTACGCATGATCCAAAATTATTTTATTATTTATAAATCGAATATATTGATTGAAATTTTCAAAATTTCATTTAAAACGAGGTTACGATCTGAGGTTGAAAAAATTATGTACTGCAAAAATTTGGACTAGAATCGCAAAAAAAGAATTAATCGAGATACGCGTTAACATATTTCTGGTTTTGAAATTTGTAAAAAGTGTTTTTTATATAAAAGATAACCCCAGCAAAAAATCTTAGACAACAAAATGCACAGAAAAGTCAAATTTTATTTGCGTACAGAGAAACGAGTTATGAGCAATGAATTTATGTGATAATTAATTTTTGTGACCTTTTTTATAAAAATAATAGACTAAAAATTCCTTAAAAACGATATAAAGACAATGTTAAAAAGACAATAAAAAACGTTACATGCTGTACAATAAACATAAATTAGTGTTCTATTCATCATAATTTCTGATGAAACTGGAAACAGTTTTTTGCAAAAACTCAACATATTTTTACAATTTCTATTATTTCGTGACAGTTAATTTTTCCAAAAGTTAAAATCCTCCTCGCGGTCGAGACCCATTTTCATGGATTCGTTAAACCTCCGTCGGGTGATCCAATGTCGTATTTCTACTAATTGGACCTGTCGTCACTGAAATCGGATTTCACATTCTGGTTTTTAAAATAACTTAAAGCGATTTTTAGAAATTGTAAAAACTATGTTATTAATATTGAACTAAAATTTAAAGTTTCTACATAAAACTGTTACCAGTTCCATCAGAAACTATGATGATTAGAACAATAATTGTATATGTAAAAAACTAAATTAGAGATTTGACTTTATTTATCAAAATAATGACATTTTTACCGTTTTTGAAATTTTTTCCTTAGTTTGATAGTTCAATTTCCTACTCAATCCTTGGCGACGTCAATTTCATCATTCGCGGGTGATACGGTGAGAAATCGACCTCTCAAGCTTAAAAAATACATAAAAAAACATTTGAAGGTTGAAAATCAAAAAACATCCAAAAACGGTGAAAAAGTGACCATTTGAAATCGAAAATGTAAAAAAGTTTTTATACAAATTAAACCCAAATTTTAAAAATAATATCTCAAAATTTATAGTATCAAAAACATCTAAAAAAATAACGGTAAGACTGACTTTTTTTAAAATAATTTTTATTGAAAAAATTATTTCCGTTTTTTTCATATGAATAGTATAACAAATAATTTAAGGTATACTCTCGCTATATCTTTTTTGTCGTTGAAACTCAACATCATATCCGCGCCGAGCTCAATTTTTT
Source organism: Oikopleura vanhoeffeni (assembly GCA_004367855.1). Taxonomy (NCBI): domain Eukaryota; kingdom Metazoa; phylum Chordata; class Appendicularia; order Copelata; family Oikopleuridae; genus Oikopleura; species Oikopleura vanhoeffeni. The sequence continues at coordinate 114,295 of SCLH01001668.1, forward strand.
ACAAAAGAGTCGTATGGCCTCCGGTGACATTTATATACTTCGCAAGATATGCTGTAGCAAAACGGCACAACCGGGACTTCATTAAGTTTTAACTAAAAAAAGATCAATAACATACCAAAAATGAAATGAAATAATATTCATAGTACTAATCTGGAGCATTTTTGATACTTAGTAGTTAGAAATAGGAATAATGCTACTATAAAAAATATTTTTGAAGGTCAATTATTACCGTGAATTAACATAAGACATCTTAATATTGAATGCGCTTGAAGAATATTTAATTTATGATCGCAATGAAATTATGTTCTTTCAAAAAAAGGTCACAAAAAGTTCACATTTGCTAAAAAAAATGTTTACCTGATAATCTTACTATATCAACAGACTAACCAGTAAGTCGTTATACAATTATCAGCAGGAAAAGCTTATCGAATATTTTCCCTGATTATCTTACCATAACAACATACTGGTCAGTCTGTTGTTATACAATTATCAGCAGAAAACATTCTATCCAATTTTATCAACAATTTAATTTGAAGGGATAACTGGTCGCTGGAATTGAATATACTCGATAAAAAATTAGCCAGACAGAGCTTTAGGATACTAGTTAGATTAGTGATCTTGTGGAAACTATCCTTTAGCTTATCGAAAAAACTTCTCAATTTTTTTGTATGCATACACTCCTTCACAATAAGCGACACAAGAGAAAGCTAAAGTGAATAAGCAATCTTCCAGGTTATGTCGAATTAGCTGAAATTTTGACATAACTTTCAAAAATAGTGGACTTAACTTTAACTTGACCAGTTTTACAAAATTATTTTAGTTATTTTTCCAAGTCAAATTATAATAAAGCAAAATTTAAACGATAAAAAAATTTTCGAGAAAAAAGTTGGTTTTGAAAATCGAAATAACGCGAATATTTATAAAACTTTTTTGATGATTTGGTCGGTGGCACACTTTGTTACCACAAAATGAATTTGGAACATTTTATATGTTCTTAAAGCCGTATGAAACCAGCGACCAGTACCCCCCCTCGAAGGGGATTCCGGTTTCAGCGTTCTTGCTGAATCAAGAAAAAGAAAACACCCGAACCCCCTTGATACTTAGAAATTTGATTGTTGAAGTAAAAGCATCACTTTTACTGCGGGCACCCTATGTTTGTTGCTCCCAGTTCAACTTGTTCTTTGAATTTTTTTTTGAGTGCATCAACATCATCGTAGTTCTATACCTTGTATACTGATCATTATATCTAATGGGAGTTTAATCTGCTTCATTCGGATTAAATCGATACTTCGTTTATAAGCTCGAATTTTTTGGCAGGATTTCAGATTGATCTGAACTATAAATTTGATACTTAAAATTTCATAAGAAGAAAAATTTAGATATTGGGCACGTTCCCTCAAAATTGTTTGATCTATCGAATTTTTTTTATTCATACAGACTTGAATATATTTCATAATATAGTTATAAATTTATAACTATATTTCTTAGTCCAAAAATGCCATTCGCACTTTCTGAATTAACAAATATTGTAAACTGTTCTCAGTCGAGCAGATTTTCAAGATCGAGTTTTTCAAAGCACTATTTTTTTTAGGTGGACTATCTGACTGCGTCACCACAGAAGAACCGTATGAGATATCACAAAACGGTTTTTTGCATTTAACTGAAAACTAAAAAAGCTCAGATCAAAATTTTTTTCAATTTTCGAAAAATTTTCCAGATTTTTTTAAAAAATTGTCAAAATTCGAGATTTTCAAATGACCGGAAATAACCCAATATGGGTATTAAATGAAACTAAAAGAAATTCTAAGACTAATGGCTGAAAATAAAATCCCAAAATTAAGTTTTCTTAAGATTTTTCATAATTGCAAAATTTAATTCTTCGACGATGAGTCATTATTTCTCCCTAAAACCGGAAGTTGTTGGATGCCAAATATCGAAATTTTTGTTGTTAACCCCCTCACACCCTTTGACTATCTAAAGGCAAAAAAATTTTCGGGAGCCAAAACGGCGCAGAAATAACATCGTCACAGACCTACAATTCAAATATGTCATAGAGTTTGCAATTTTATTTCCAAAAATATTGTTGAAAATTTTATAAGATTAGCCGTTCGAAAGTTATTTTTTCCCATTTTTTTTTAGGATTTTCGCCAAAATTTCCTAAAAAAATTAATTGTGTGAATACGATAAATAATATCAGAATTCTGAGGAAACCAGTTTTTAGGAAAGTACTTGAGGATTCTTTTGATATAAGTTTATTTCATCTGCAGTCTCTATACGAAGAATAATTTTTTCAAATGTGATTTTTATGAAAATCAAAATAATGAAAGAAAAATTTTTTCTAAAAATTATTTTTCGAAAGAATTGAACGGCAATTTAACCCAAATAAAGCCGACAAAGACAAATCGATCAAATGTAGAACATAAGATGGTACTGATTTTAAGTTTTCAGCTGNATATTTCAAATTTGAGACCCGCTATAAATAGCTAAAGTTTCACTTGTAAATTTTTAACTTATATGTCATTGTAAAAAATGTATGGTTTTTCAAGAAATACAAGGTGAGTGAACCTCTCTTTTCTCTCGCAGTTATTTAGTTCACGAACTTCGAAATTTATAAATGTTACGTGTTATTCACTTAATTCTATCCTTGAGCTCAATTAGCGACAAATAAGTAAATTGATTTCTTTTCCAGTTTTCCCGTGATAAGCGCTCAAAGAAGTGCCTTTAGATAGGCTTTTGGGTGTGAGGAGGTTAAAGAATTCTACATACAATTTTAACGATATGTTTTGCAGCTACTTGTGTGTATTAATAAATTGTATTATTTAGGAGAAATCGCAGTAAAGCAAAAAAAACTAAAAATTTTGGTCTGAGCTTTTTTAGTTACCAGTTGAATGCAAAAAACCCGTTTTGTGATATCTCATACGGTTTGTCTGTGATGACTCAGTAAAATATGTTGCACCTAAAAAACCTACAGTTAAGTGTCTTTAGTAGGACGCGTCACAAGTATTTTAAAAGTACTGTCACACGAAAAGTACTACACTAGTTTTAAAAACTGATATGGTATGAATCCATGTTAATGAAAGACATGAATAAATCGAGAATCCCAGCTGACGTCCTATATATATGTTACATACGTTTCGTACCATGGCCTTTTGAGGGACAGTAAGAGTACTTTTCGTGGACAGTACTTTCAAAATCTTTAGGACGCGTCTACTAAAGACACTTCACTGTACCTAAAGCCATTTTGCTTTTTACTTGATTGTGCTTATTTGAAAATATTTTGATTTCAATCTCTGTTCACTGGAATACGTTTGCGAATGCCAGTGTTCTCTGTTGGAGAGGCAAAATAAAAATAAATTTTGAAGTTTTTCGTCTTACTTTGACAGCAATAAATTAAGAGCCGGTAATACAAATGCCAGTGTTTTTCTTGAACAGGTACTGCTTCACACCTTATACCCATAAATAAGAGGGGTTGTGTGAGATTGCACAATTGTCATAAACTCAAATTTTTCGCCATTATTCACAGTTATTTTTCGATATCTTCGGATTCTTTTGGTTCAAATTTCTAAGATTTATACGTGAAAAGTAATTAAAAGCGAAAACGAAAAAATCGCAAACTAAAAAACATATTTTGTTCTAGAAAAAATATGAAAACATGCTTTCCAATCTACTAAGGGGTTTTACTATATTCGAGCATTTTGTAAGTACTATCGAATCAATGCAACAATATATTAACTCCCGTAGTGGCCGACAATCTCTGGACCCGTAGTGTCTGTCTTTGGCACCATCAATGTGGCAGCGCTTAATTGAGCATTATAACCGAACATTCATTATCAACATTATATTTTTCATGATAATCATATTTATTCAAAGAATTCTCTACAGTCCTATAAAAAAACAAATTTCGTTAAAAAAATCATAAAAAAGTCATCAAATGTGAGAAGAAGAAATTAAAAATTCTACTCATTTTCGACGATTCTCACAAACAATGCATAAAATAACACGAATTAGGGTTCATTGACATTTAAAATTAAAAACATTAAACCGTCGCCAATTTGGTATTGCATCTGCCAAAAAAATTTAATATTTTTTATATCATCTCTCATGTAAATGGTCTAAACTTTTTTTGGATAATTATTTCTCGTGATCTTAGTCTCCTTTTTTTGCCTCCATTCTTCTGTAATCAGTATTACGGGAAGTTATGACTTTTAGAAATGTCTATTTAAACCGGAGGCCATACTGTAATCCAATAAAAGCTTTGAAAATTCGTTATCGACTTCTTTAGGGGTCTCTCACGTGATTTGAGTCTTTTTTTGAAAAAAATAAAAATGATTAGTACGGAAGATGGGGACAGTCGAATTCCCAAACCTCAAGCTTTGAAAAGGATCAAATATAGGTAGTATTGAAAAAAGACTCAAAATTACCAAAAAATTCAGGGTCAACTTCAAACGTTTTTAGACATTTTTCTCATACATCAAAGTCCGAATAAAATCACTGACGAAATAATTCAAAAATAAGGTTTAGAATTGTCATACATTATCTAATTTCTGAAAATAAGAATACGTGACGTTTTTGAGGAAAATATTATTATGTTCAAAACTCTTAAATTAGTTATGTGTTTATGGCCCAAAAAATTTTTCGTCGGCGAATTGATCACTATTGTTTACTTTCATCAAACCTTATTTCCTAATTTGAAGGTCACGTGATCATTTTATAGGTCTGGTGTAATGAGGAAAAGTCTTAAAAACTTTTAAAGAACCACTTCACTTCTTTCAAAATTGATTAAAGTAATTTTTTAGAAAAAAAAAAACAGTACTATTTTGGTCAAACCTTATTCCTTGAATATACGGTCCACGTGATCACTTGGGCCCCTATGCTGTAATGGGAAAAAAGTTCTTAGATTTTTTTTGGGCTCCCGCTCAAGCTTTTCTTGATGATTTAAATTTTTTTTGCAAAAATAAGTACTGTAAACTAGTAAAAACTTTCGAAAGAGAAAAAAAAAAAAAAAAAAACGCACAACCAATCATTATTCAATAAGTTTCGATCTATCACTTTGTAAATTTGGCATTCATACATGATTAAGGGTTCTAACAATTGCGAATTAAAGGCCCTTGCACCACTGATGGTTGCAAAAGACATCCGGGAGTTAAAGTTAGGATACACATTACGCAGTGGCTGATAATATTGTAGTTTACTGTGTGAAAATTCTCTCCCGCACGGTTTAATTAATCGCTTCAAAAAATTTCAAATATTTTTCTATGAAATTTTTTTTAAACCAACTTACTATTTTGCAGTTCAGGTAATTCCGTCATTTTCGTTATTTTGATTACTGTTCGAAAATTTCGTTTCTCAATATTCGCCGTCCATTATTTTATTTAATGTTCTCAGAAATTTGATAAACTTAATATTGAAAAGAAGCGAAAGAAAATATCACGTGAAAAGTTCTAGAAACAATAATAAAAGCTGTTTATTTATTTTAA
>SCLH01001668.1:119792-131040 GCA_004367855.1 Oikopleura vanhoeffeni
TATCAATTGTTATCAATTATCAGACAGAAATTTTTTATAGCATTTTTGTTTACATTTGTTTGTTTTCGGCAGTGTTAAAATTTTTGAAGTCGAAGTTTAATTCAAATCTGATTGCTCAAAACTGGTCTTAGTACCAAATGAGGTTGAAATTTCCGTGGAGTACAAAAAGATTACTGTTCAAACGATCTATCTCTTATTATCTCCGTAGTTTATATCTTCACAAGACGTTCACCACTAGTTTTTGAAACCTTCCTATAAATCCAAAGTTCGTCTTGAAATTGTCTGATCGTTATCGAATCGAATCATATTCTAACGTAACCACACTGGGAGTGATAACCATTTCGAATTATGACAACTGCGGATTTTTTCTTGGTAATGATTTAATCAATTTTGCTCCATACAAATCTTGTTGAACTGTATTTTTCAGGTTCTGACATTCTCTATCTTGTCACGTTTTCAAAAGGTATCATCGCTTCTGTTGCTTCTTACATTAATATATCTTTAGCGAAAAATAGCGAAAAGAAAGTGGACGCACACGTCAAGATTTATTTATTTTTGACATACAGGAAATCTTATCATGAAACATCCAAATGCCTTTTACAAAAAAACAGGTTTTCTCTGCAAAATTCCTCAAATTATGACGTTCAGGCAGCGAAAATCAAATTGTGTTGGCTGATAGCCTGCGAGTGCTTTGTTTTGTATAACAATTTGCTATATTCTCAAAACCTACTCATTCATGAGCTACATTTGCATTGCTAGATCACCAATGTGACGTTGCCAACAATTTTCTTGCTTTCAAAGTCAGCTTACTTCCACCATGTGACAAATATCAACAATGGAGAAAAACTGAAAAATTTATAGGACAGAGGGGTATTTCGCGTAGCGTCGAATTCGTAGTTTTTGGCATTAAACTTGGCACTTGTATATACTCGACGATGTTGTTTTATAAATGTTAGGACCAAACATCGGTCAAACTGAGCAATCTAATGCTTTAACAATTTTATATAGTCGAAGGTTTTAATATGTTTTATCACGCCGACTTGTGGTTGACGTATTGTTTGTGCGTTTTTGATCATTTTATTCTAAATCTTTTTGCCTGAACTATTTTTCTTAATTCTTAAGTTCAATTTCTTGTTTTATGTTAATTCAAATTAAGATTTTAGCATTTCTGATAAAAAAAAGTCTAATTTTCATTCCACTTAACCAGTCATTTGATCCAGAGAAGTGGTACTGATCTTATGACGACATTTCGATTTACTTGCACCAACGAATTTTTAAATACACATTTAAATATTGAACTTACGGTGAAAAATCGTCATTCTACCACTCAGTACTATTATTTCAAACGATTCTATATCGCACTTTTGTAAATGTGAAATTGAAATAAAACACTTTAATTTAAGTAGGCTTGTAAAAGAATAGAATAGTTTAGATAGAATGTTATTGCCTTTACAAGCCTGGTTAACTTTAACATCATATTGTATTCTCACTTACACATATTTTGGCCTATCAGCTTCGAATAAAGGCAAAATTACTGTAGCTATTGGTAAACTTAAACTATACGTCTAATCAGTCACATAAAATATCTCTTATTTAAATTTCGACCTGAAATTTTCAACGTAAAATATTTTTCAAGTATGTACATATTATACTAGAATTATTTTTTTTAAATTTAATAGATTGCATTTTATTGAGTAAATCTTAATTTCCAAAATACCATGTAATGGAAGACCCCACTACTTAATGAAACCCAACACATGAACCCTTACCATTTATGGAACCATATTTGCCGAAAGTGGTTTCCAAATGGTATGGTGTAAGTGTTTTCGTAATTTTTACGTTAGATACTAAAAATCGTTGATTCATAAGGTCAATACAGATTGATCTTGTGTATTGACCAATCAAAAGGTCTTAGACGTGTCTCCGACGTCCAAAGTTATAAGGGACACTTAGGTATATTTCGATATACTTTTTGAGTATGTTTTCGAATTTTACTTTTGCGAACTTCATTTCAATATGTTTATAAAGTCTGTAGAGTTAGTATTCTAGTAACATTACTACAGGCAGGTCCGCGGATAGGTTAAGTTTTTGTTGCTCAAACTTCATCTATCCGCCGACGTCTGGAAATACGCTCTGATTGTGTCAACATAAAACAAGATCAAGATTTATATAATTAGTTAAACGGTAGTCAGGGAAAATTTATGTGGATTTTTGCTCATTTATCCAATGCAATCGTGACCTGGTTTTAAAACCTCAGAAACTACTTTTTCGGATAATTGACTCACGCATGTAATTCGAATTAAGGGGAGGTACTCCGGGTAGCGGTCGCATCTTTTTAGGTACTTTGGGTGGTTAAATAGCACGAAATTGCTAGGGAACACTCAGAAAGCCTAAACTTATCAAAATATGAAAATTCCACAAAAAAGTTCGAAACTTTAATTTTTTTTAGAAATTGTTTCTGGTAATTATTTTTGGAAAAATTGAAACCCACTTTTCGACAGAAAAACTCAAATATCAAAAGCTAATAAGTAGGATTTTTTTCAGTGAATCTCAACTTTGATTTGGTGGTACTTTCGACTAAATGCCGACTCGTTTTCAAAGATTTCACCTTGCTTTATAAATGCGATTTTCTAGATTCAGAAATATTAAAATTTTGCACCAATGATATATAACAAAAACATATTTCTCCATCTTTCCCAATTTATACTTCATTTGAAATGTAAACTAGGGGAGATAGATTTTGAATCGCAAAATCTTGAATAAGCAGGTTTTTGCATTCTAATATTAAAAAATCCCACATCATATTACATCATAGTGTTTCCTGTGTTCATACCAATTTAGTGAATCGTATGCAGCTCTAGAAGATGATTTGAAATTTTGATATGTGTTTCGAGAATTCGCTGCATGATGGGTCACAGGGTCGACCGAATTATTCTCAGTGGTATTTTTCATGAGATTAAGGATAGATTTTCCATATTGGCTACGCTCAACGTTCTGAAGTAGTTAGTCTTCTGGTAAAGTGAGTACAAAAAGTACACTTTTTGCGATCTGTCCTAAGGGTCCCCCTTAAGCTTCTAGAATGCTTTATTTGATTTATTCAACCAAAATTTGTTACCGAAATATATTAATAATATTTATTAAAAATGAATTCCACAATGATTTCTAAAAAAAAGGTACCATCTCAAAAAATTATACTTATCGCTCATAGAGAATTTAAAGTGCTGAAAATCGTCAGAAAAATCCTAAAGCTACTGGGCCGTTTCAGTATTTATAAATAGCATTTTTAACAAATTATTAGCAGATCTTTTATATTTCTGGATTAATTCTACTTTTGAAGATGTTAAATTACAACTTGCTAATAAATGAAACTTTAAGTAAAAATTATCTTTTATACAATAGTATCAAAATAAATAGTTATCGTGAAAAAATGGCCTTTGAAAATAATGATGGGAAACTATTTCAACAAAAATGTGTGCAGATTTTTAAGAGCAAATCAACTGTACTTGATTAAAAAAAATTAAACGCTAAAAGTACAAATAATTAAAAAGGAAACTCACTATGCACTGGCTGACCAGCCGACGGCGTCGGAGAAAAGTTTTATTTTCATATGCGGGGATTGCGTAGCTTACGTAGTTTTTTTGCGTGGATTCACTATTGTCTTCACCTATCCCCTGCTGTATCTCTACTTAGAGTGTTCTTTCGATCAATTTCTTAAGGCTAATGAATTATTGACATAATCTACAGGGTTAAAACATTTCAAATGCCGCACTTGAAGATTCTATATTTTTTAATGTCATTTAACTCAATTATTCAATTTTTGCTCTCGTCCTTATTAAGTTACAGCTTACCTCAGAAAAATCTGGATTATTCTGAGAATGTATGAACAAAAAATTTCTTAATAATTAAATATTATCACATTTCATTGCCTAAAAAACCAAATTATTTGAAACAAATATATAACCAAATTCATTATCTAAAAGCACTGAAAAAAAACTTCCTGAAGAAAACGTTGTAAAAAGTACCAGATTTAGCAAGCTAGTTCTTGTGTATAGTAATACAAATATATATGTTATTTGTACGGAAATTTAACCATAATTTCGCACCATTATTACGTGTGTATATATAATTTAAGTTTCAAAAATAGGACATATTAATTTCGATCCCGACCCCGGACCACCTAAATTGAGTTCTAACGGTTTAAGTCACTTTCAGTGAGTCAGCAGGTGCACTTTATTGAGGTTTAGTGTGCTCAACTCGACAGACATTTTCGATAAGTCTGTGGGAAATACGGTTTACTAAAATAAATATCTCTAATAAGTCACAAAACATAAAATGTGCAATCCATTTTTCAATGGGTTACATTATCCAAAAAGGTGGTCTACATATTACATTTTTTCTCTCTTAAATTTTTTAATAAAGTTTAATGTATCAGAAAAAATTATCGACGGTTAGAAATCAATTCATATTTTTGGCGCGTTTTTCTCTTATAAAGGGTTGCGACCTTGATTTGATATTTTCTCGGTGAAATATACTGAAACTAAGAGCTTATGAGAAAAACAAAATGCTGATTTGTAGATCTTATCCTAAATCTTGCGAAAGTACATTCCAATTGTTTTTGACTACCACACCAATAGTTACGATTCGTTAGAAGATGACATTTTCCAACTGCAAAATCTATTCCTCCCAGACCATTTATCCAATTTAGATTAAATTTTTACAAACACGATATAGTATGCTAATCTTCAAGTGAGCTTTTTTCTGAACGGGACTGAACAATCTAGAACGGCAAATAAAAGACGTTTTTTGACAGTCTTAGATTTTAAAATCTATCTCCTGCAAGGATAATTGCAAAACTCTCAAATTATTAGTTTTCAACATTTTGAGAGATTAAGGTGCTTTTGAATTTTAGTCTAGAATCCGAAATATGAATTTCTCAAGGTCACGTGAAAAATTTATGAAAAAAATGTTCTTCGATTTTTTAGTAGACTCAAAATAAACCAAAAACCTGATCAGAAGTTGCATACGTCAGAAGATATTTTGAATTTTAAGTGGTCAAATTCAAGGAAACGTTATTTTTAACTTCATTTTTTAAAATACTTATAAAAAATGCAAATTTCGAGTTGATGATTTGTCACCATTATCACCTCGAATCCATTGAATATTTTTTCTTAATTAGGCCTTTATCGGTAATCGTTTAACCGTCGGTTTAAGCCGTCGTTCCTCTAACCCCTTATTTGTATTTTAAAACATATTTTATTTCATAACAAGCAATATCCACAATTATCAAGCTTGCTCATTGAGCATTTTAGTCCTTGTTTCTCAAGATGACTCATAAATAATATCTTCATTCAAAACACACCGCTTGATTGTGAAATAATTCGAAACTAATTGATAAGAATAAGTAAAAATAAACGTGTTATTATTTTCATTGATTTTACATTTTTCAATTTTTATATTCGAATAGAACAAAACTCATCAGTTGGAATTTTCCGAGTCGTCTTTTAGTTATTTTCAAGTTCCTGCTTCTTACTTGTACATATTTAACTTTTTGCACAATTAATGAAAATTGTTAATATTTATATAAAAAAAGTAATTTTTGTGTTGAAAACCCTTGATAAAAAACCTGGCAAAACATATTAACATATATTTGGAAGGCGCGAATAGAAAATCAAGTGCTTTTAGTACAACTATCCAATTTTATAGGACATAAAGAGAGTTTTTATGTCAGCCCAGGGCTATAATAAATGCATCCATTCATAGACATTAGTATTCTTACAAAGTTGGTCATAAAAAAATAAATTTGAAAATTAATAAATCCACAGAAAACATGGATTTGGGTATTTTGTGATAGACTCGGCATCAACTGGCTTGACCTGGCTTGATAATCAAGCCAAGATAAGATTCATATTAATTTTGTTGTGATTATTTTATAAGTTTTGCAAAAATTTCTTATTTTTTTAACTTTTCATTAAAGAAATTTTAGTTTTTTCGAATTTGAAAATAAATTTCAAAGCCAAATTTTGTTTGATTAACGGGTCTAATTTGATTTATTCGTTGTCGTTAAAGAATCTTTAACATTAAATTTTCTTGGTTTTAGTGCCCCGAATTATTTTTCTCATTTAAAATTCTGGTCCTTTAGAATCAAGTCAAAAAGTCGAGCATAACTCAAGCCAGCAAATTATCCGTCTTGTGAAGCCGACCAGTGAATTTTTTTGTCTTGTCAAGCCAAACCAGATAAATACCACTGGATTGCTGAGGGTTTTTTGAAATGACCTTAGAGATTATAAAAAAACATATGCTGCTATTGCAAGCTCAAACCGCTTAATAATTCTAATACAGTTCAAATCTGCCACTGTAACAAGTAATTACATTATAAAGAAAAATTTAAAGGTCTGTGATCTTATTCGTTTGTTACCTCCAAATGTATGCATGAATATGAAGTTCATCAAAAACTATATTTTGAAATTATTATTTAAATATACATATATTTTCTTTTTTATAATACATGTATGTGACATATTGTAACGTACTTATTCACATTACTACAGTATAGTAGGAGTATCTTCTTTGGCCGTATAAAAGTTATTCAAACACCACGCTATTTGAATGAAATTTTATGTCCTAGATCAAAGGCCTGAAGTGTTTTTTTGTTCAAAATAAGTGAAAATATGTGTATATCCTAAATATATTTAATAATATATCATATATGAATCATCACACGGCATAATTTAACTCGGGTAACTTTCCCCCAATCCACCTACTCCCTCATGCGTGATCACTCGCGCCAATCGTCCACACATTTTTAACCACATTTTTGCGCCCCCTTATTTTTGGAGAGGAAGAATCTCTCCGACTCTACCCCGACTAAGCAATTTCATGGCTACGCATTCTTAACCAAAAAGTAATAAGGGGGTATAGCCTATATACGCTATGAATATACACATATTTCACTTATTTGGAACTAAAAAACATATATATATATGTGTATATCCTGAATATGTGTATATCCTATGTATATATATAGACGGAAAAATTATCCGAAAAAAAACCAATTGCCGAGTCGAAATGTTGGCCACCGCTTTGGGTACAATATTTTTTTAATTTATGGAGTGGATTGTTCAAAACGCGTAAACGTGTGTTAAAAAATATAAGTATTACACGAGATACTAAATTACTCATTAAATACACTTAATGCATCATCTTATTAGCGTTTTATAACATGATTGGTCTTTTTAACATAATTTTTAGTAACAAATTCTTCAAAATCTAGCTAAACATAATTCGAGGTTTTTGATTGTCAAATTTAAACAATCAATTTGCCATATTTTTATTATTATGATGCAGTTTTGACAAGGAGTTCAAACATTACTATATTATGTTAGAAATATGACATAAACATCACAATGTTAGATTACATTCTTCAAAATGATGAAAACAAAATTTGCATGACCAACCAAAAATTTTAAATTTCCAAAATGAACAAAATCTGATTTTTTCATTATGTACTTACGTTCTTACTGACATTATAGCAGGTATCTTTTCCAGCTTCGTTAGAATTATAATATTCTCACAACCTCGGTATTCAATGCGGAATTTAATGAAAAACACGGTTGTCAAAGCTTTCACAAATTCACACATTCCATTTTCAGAGATTTTTTGAGACAATTAGACCATTATTTAACATATTTGAATTTGTCTCATAATTGGTGTACGAGATAAAAATTCTAAAAAATCCTTCATCTTTCGGAATTCAGTTTCGCTTTATAATTATCCCAACCGAGTTATTTTTAACCAATCTGATCAACGTCATTTCATTAAAGAGTCAAAGATTTAGAATGGGTTTGGGCGAAATTTGTCGGTTCAGTTTGAACTTCAAACTTACTAGTAGTATTTTTATAAAAAACTTAGAATGACCAGAGGTGAACCTCGTAAAAACAGTATGTAAAAGTTAATTTTAGCAGTTGGATTTTTGTATTTCTAAAATGTATGACAAAGATACGCAGAAGGTTGATTTCAAATTCAATAAAGACGAAAAAAACTGATGTATTCGTTTTACAATTTTGTATCAAAATGACCGCCGTGCTGGGACCTTCAAAAAATATAAAACCATTTTTAAAATTCGCTCTAAGGACAGAGTTTTTGGAAAGGTTGTTTATTGTACACCTGTTTGTTTGTGTTACATAGCACAGAGCTATTAATAGCTCAATTGAAGCTGAGGTTCATACCGTTTGCAAAAAACTAAAACAGATTCAACGATACCAAAATCTCCAGGACTGTAAGTTGAAACAGGTCATTGTAAATTCTTAGATATTATCTAATAGATATGTTATACGAAAAATTGCAAAGATATATAGGTACAAATTCCAGGGAATTCGTTTTGAGTCAAATTGACCAGAAATATTCATACTTACTGGGTCGGTAATCATGATTCTAAATTTTTTTCGACCTGAAAATTGCAATTCTGAATTTTCGGCCAATATTTGTATTTTTAATTTGACGATCTGACAATACAGAAATAACTCAGTAAATACAATAACATATACGTGCTTCTAGATTCGAACGCAGGACCATCGCATTGCTAGAGTAAGCCTATTTTGACGTTAGTTTTGCTTCGTAAATTTCACTTGACGGGATGATTGGCTTCGAAACGCTACACACACTCGACCATTGTGGATCCACTTTTTTCTCTAGCAATCCGATGGTCTGCGTTCGAATCTAAGAGCCACGTATATAATGGTTATCTGTATTTACTGAGTTATTTCTGTATTGTTAGATCGTCAAAATAAACACATCCTTTACAAAGTATTAAAAGGCTTTGAGACAACCCATCTTTAAGAATTTTTTTTTTATATTCTCGCATATGAAAAAATTTAATTACTGAAAAATGACCTTTTTTTGAAAAAAAACCGGAACTCACGGTGATCAGCTTTCACGCTTTATTTATAAAAAGGATGAATATGAATTCGTCAAAAAATCGAAAATGTTAATATTTAAATATAAACTTTATATTATAAAGACAACTTTTTTTTAAAATTTGCCTAAATGGCATTATTTCGATCAAAAGTGGATTTTTTAGGTTTAAGGTTACTTTTCTTCGACATAAACTCATGAAGTACTGGTATTGGGTTCAGAAAAAAAAGGTCTCTAAATGTAGCTTTCCGTTTATTAATAACTATCACGTAACTCAAATGGCTCATTTGCTCTAACACCCTAGTAAAGAGATGAAATTGAACGCCGAAAAAGATGAGCCAAGCTTTTTTTAAGAAAAATTGTCTATGTATTTGAAAAAATTGAAATGTCCTTGTAGGCTACAAGTTGTAGCCGCTTTATTGATAAAACTAAATTATTTCTATCCAGAGTGAACAATCAAAGTTTTGAGCGTTTTAGACTGCCAAATCATGGCTCTGGAGACCCTACAAGGGCAAATTTGAACACTTGGCAGTTTGGGCTAATAATAATTTTCTCGAATCAACTAGAGTTTATTTTGAATATAATGCTGATATACTGCTTGATTTTAACGATAGGGGCACAATATCATCAAAATAGGCTTTGTTTGATAAAAATTGCCTTTGAATTCAACTAAAGTGGCCTGATTTTGCATGTCCGGTTAAAAAATAATATTTTGCTCATTCACAGTTGGGCAGTTTCATCTGAGGCCCGATTGAGATGCTCAAAGTCGTGAAAAACATATTTTAGAAGTTTTTGAAATGTGCCAAGTCACATAGATACGTCATGATGATAAATAACATAAATTGATTACGAATGAAAATTAGTTTATTTTTTTTTAATTTTTTTAGATTTTTGATCTACAAGTTTCAATGCAAATTTTTTGGTGTAGATAAATAAGGTATGATGATCAGTCGCATTTACATTATTATTGTATTGAGTTATATATTTCTTGATTTACTGTGGAAAACTACGTCGGAATAAAGGCTTTGATTAGTTTTTTTCTCATTTTTAAAATTTCGACCGATCAAAATCTCCAAATATAAATATTTTTATTTATTAGTTATCTCGTAGCGTCGCCTTCAAAAAAGATTTTCTAGAATTGAAGTTAAATGATTTAGAAAAAATCCAGCTTTGGTCACGAATGACCAAGAAGCAACGCTGAGAGATAACTTTTAGTACCAATAATGAGTCTCATTTCGTCTCACTTCAAATATTTCAAATAAAATTATGAAATATTCGAAAATGAGTCTCATTTCATTTGATCAAAAGCTTGTAGCTCTTAAAAGGTCGTCGTCGCAAAATGAGGCTCTATAAACAAATTTTCCCAATTTTATTTTAGTATTTTTTTTATGAAAATATAGACGATTGCGAGTATAGGGGTTATCTTTTTATCCACACACATGGTCAGGAAAGCACTTTTTAAGGGTTCCAAAAGTATTTTGTAGGAAATAAGTTGAAATTTATCAATTTTTGGAAAATCAAAACACGATTTATATAAAACTGAGATAGAAATTCGGACAAAACTCTCTATTTTAATCTGCACGCACTTTTCAGCTGCAGATTCATGCAGACTTCGAATGTGTAACTTTAAAATCCAGCGAGGTGATCCATTTTTATTGAGACCCCTAAAATAGGGTCAAAATACTGTTTTTTAGTGATAATGAAGCTAAATTCGAAAAAAAATTACAAACGCTCTATTTTGACCTGCTCACGTTCTGTCCGGTTAATTTAAGTCATGAATTATTGTTGTACCTTGAACACTCAGGGAGGAGATCCATTATCAAAAAATAATGCCGTCAGTTGTGTAAGCACGTGTCTGATTGGACGAGCCATCCGTCACTTTCGACGTTTTTATAAGATGCAAGGTTTGTACTTTTGCGATAATTCGCTATTAATAACCCCGTTTTTTTGCGTTAAGGGGGTAGCAGCGATGTGGCAGACTGGCGTTAATTTAACTTACGAAAATAATTAGTTGGTTAATTTTTTTGTGCTTATTATCGTTAGCTAAACCAGAATAAATGTGTATCAGCTCATTAAAATATTTATTTATCTATTTAAGGAAAGATTTGAGTTCGAACTTTTATTTTTGAATTCGTAAAATTTTCAAAAATATTCAAAATATTATTAAAATTTCACGCATTTTTCACAAATTTTTTTTGTTTTTTTTTCTGAAATTTGTAAATAAAAACAAAAAAAATAGCCACTTCAACTTTTTTCAAGCATGTTAACATACTTTCTGACTGCTGTTTAAAAAATCATAACATTTGTCATTTTTTGTCGACTTTTTTTAGAAATATTA
>SCLH01001669.1:4123-51806 GCA_004367855.1 Oikopleura vanhoeffeni
CAAAATTTCTCATAATTTGTCGAATTCGAAAAGTTTAATTCGAACTCAAAATTTTCTTAAAAAGCAGTAATTCGAAAATTCTGTAGTTACAAAAGTTGCCTGGAGTATCAAACATTACTTTGGTGGTAACTGACGGAGGCTATATCTCGGGAATCATATCGAAGATAATTCTTCGGCTACCTTCCTTACTCAGCGTCATAACGGTGACGTCAGAAAAGATAGTGATCAATCAAATCACACGATTGTCACCTTATTTTAAGCATCGTGTGATTTGATCGGTCACTATCTTTTCTTACATCACAGTTATGACGCGTGAGTGAGCAGGCCGGAGGATTATCTTCGATATATGGTTGGAAATTGATTGTAACTGCATTTGAAGTTTTGTTATCGATTTACTTCCTAAAATTAAATAACCGAAAATCGACTTAAAAATAATTTTTCTCACATTTTCAAACAATAAATATTTATATGTATCATACAAATGTAAAAATGTAAAAAAATAAATCGAAAAAAATATTCAAAATATGTATTTAATAAAGTATGGAAAAAATATTCAAAAATCCGTATTTTTATATTTATAATATTCAAAGAATACGGATTTGTATAAAATATGGAAAAAATAAGAAACACTTAATCGCCCATTTGTCCTTGTAGAGGGACAAGTCAACCAATAAAAATCAATGAAAACTTTTGGTTTGGTCTAATTTTCGTAGACGTACAAACCGTATGTAACGTAGCGGTACTATGGCGGATTTAAGTATTTATAGGGCGTCATTATTTGCTTTATTTTTATAAAAATCTGTATTTTTTAATTTTTTTTGAGAATCTCTGCAAATTATTTTTTATAAAATATCCACTGCGATTAGTTTTATTTTAAAATCCCTAAATCTGAGTATGCAAGAAGCGCTCTCCAGCTCGTCGATAAGCCGACTGCTTCTGCGAATAATCCGCATTCTTTGAGGCCTCCTCCACCAAGCGGGAAACTATTTCTTAATATTGAGATATGTTTTTCTATCGGTTCCGTTCTGGGTTGTCCAAATGGAAAATAAAAGGGTGGAATGAGTTTTGAATCTTTTCTTGAACTTGGTTTTTGAGGTCGAACTTGACGATTATCAGAGGTGAAACTGTTTGAACGATGAACACAGTCAGAGCGGGGACTATAAATTTAAATAAGAGATTCGTAAAGTTAAGGACCTACAGGGGGAAGCCAAATATCGCCGAAAGTATCTGGCCATTTTCGACGATATGGAGACAGAAATATAGTTTTCATTCAAAAATAATAAACGCGTGGGCGTTCGAAATGAAATCATAATTGGAAATTTTTGTTTCTGTTTTATTTATAAGTAGTCCCACAATAGGTTCTAATCAAGTAAAATACCAAAATGAGGAGAATTAAGCAATCCACTTAACGCGATCAAAAAAAATTCAAAAAGTAGATTTGGGAAATTTAATCTCGAAATATGACGAAAATATTATATTGATGTGCTTTTGAGCAGAAAAATAAACTGAAGTTAAAATTTGTCGAGAGAATCAAGAAATGACTTTTTCATGAAAGGCCAATAAAAAAATCTACTTATTTCGAAAATGCTTTTCATTTGATAAAATACGGTTGATAATTTTTCGAAAAAAATTAAAATATTCTATTTTTGGGGGGGGAGCTTACAACGGCCGATTACGGACAACGGCCGTTGTACAATTTTTTAGGGCCGTTGTCCGGAATCGGCCGTTGTACAAAATCGGCCGTTGTATATAATCGGCCGTTGTCCGTAATCGGCCGTTGTAAGCTACCCCCGATTTTTGGCGTTTCCCAAAATATATCGAAAATGATGCCTATGTGTCGTATTTTATCACTACGTCACAAGAATAGAAGTCCTGTGATTTCATTGGTCTTGTGAATAGAATCCTGTGATATCATTGGTCCCTATTTGTGACGTAGTGATACAATTCGACACATAGGCATCATTTTCGATATATACAGCTTTTGCTAAAAGAGTCAAATTACTATCAATTGCCGTTAATTTATTTGAGTTAATAACCTAGGCAAACTGTTAGGACTTGGTGGCCTCGGTGAAATAATTGTTTTTTCTGTTTTTCTTCTGTTATTTGGATTTATCCCATTTTTCGCCAATTCAATGGCTTCGTCGATTTTTTTCTGTGTTTCTGGTAAGTTAATCCATCTTGTGAACAATTCATCTATTTTTAGAGAGATGTTTCCTTTCGGCATATCTTTACGCCTTTTTGAGCGGGTTGCCATTTTCGACTTCTCTGAAAAAATAAACTAGTTAATTGGTGTTAAATCGGACCTCCAGAAAAAGAACGGGAAAATAAGATTAGGATGAAATATTGATAATTGTATTTTAATTCTAAAAGCGGCGACGGAATACTTGATCCGCGGCATCTTGATCATGATTTTGTGGAATTGCTTGAAAAACACAAACAAATGTTTTTAACGCTAATAGTCAAGAAATCTAGCAGTGTATAACTTTCTGAACTTACAAAATAGCCATCTCGAAATTTCACCCGGATGCGTCCGAAAAGGGAAAACTGGATATTTTAGTGTGAACAACTTCAAAAAAGTTAACGATAAGTAGTCCTTCGAAATTTTCTCTCTCATTTTCTTCTACTGTAATTGTTAATGGGTGAGAACACTTTCGGAAGTTTACATAAAATTCTGACATATCAATCTCGCTCGGTTTTAAGAATTTAAAAGAAATAGGCGATATTTGGGGTTGGTAGTAAAGGCAAAAATCGAAAATACCATTTTTTTGAAAATAAACTAAAAGTTTGTTTTATAAAATGCTAATATTCTTGTTTTCAATCAAGTTTTTCTTTTGTTACAATATTTTTTCGAATGAAAAACCAAGGTTCCAAAAAAGTTATTTCGAAATTGGCCTCTTTTCAAGAAAAATTTTCGTTTTGTAAATTTTCTCGACAAATTTTCATTAAAAAAATTGTAAGATTTACTCTATGGTTCTAAATTTCGCTCAAATTTACATCAATATGATATTTTCCAGAAAGAAATATTTTACTTCGAGAAAAATATCGATTTTTTGGCCTTCTACTGCCAACCCAATTTTTGGCTATTTTCCAAATCAGCTTATACAATCTCTAATAGATATCTAGAAAACAAGCAACTAGTTTCGCTAGACAATCTTCAGAATAAAAATTAGTTTTCAAATTTGCAGAGCTAAAATATAATGAAAAGTACAGCTGGGAGATAACCACTCAAGTAATAAGTTCGTGGGCTAAAATTATATTTTTGAAAAGCAGCTTGTTTTTCAGTGCCAGCCTGCCACTGCCAGGCGCAAATTAGGGTCGAAAAAAAAACCAGTAAATTTTTTGCTAAAGAAGCATTCATGAAATCTTTCTAATTAATTACGTAGTACACCTTCGTGTATACCTTCGTCGCAAACGAATTCAATTTATTCGATGCATTATTTGAGAAAAAGCCGGAGCTTACAGTAACTCTATATTATACAGGGTGTAAGGTTTTTCCCTTCTTTTTTCCAAATTGGATAGACTTGATTCCCGACGTTTTGATTGGTTGAATCTAAGAAAGACGTAGGTTTTTGCCGAAATTAACCGTTCACATTAGCGTTCTCATCGCTCTCCTGTATGAGCCGATAAAATCAATACAGGGGGAGGCACAATATCGCCGAACGTTAATTGCCAAAAAAATTCGGGGATATGGGGACAGAAATACAGTTTTTCCTTCAAATGCGTTCGAAATGACGTCATTATTTGAAACGAGTTTCACAATACTTTCAAATTATGTGAATCACGAAAATGCGTGAAATTAAGTCTCTCAAATGAAACGTCAGTCATGACGCACTGAAAGTTATTTGTAGAAAAAAACGGGAGCGTGCTTTCCGTACCCAAATTGGCCAATCGACTTTTTTTGTTCTCCCTATACTTTGCTTAGCTGGGTACGGAAAGCACTATTTTTTTTATTTAGGTCAACTTGGGTACGGAAAGCACGGGCGTGCTTAGCGTACCCAAATGGGTACACTAGACACCGACTCAAAAAAACTTCAGACGCCCGCGCAATTCGGCGATATTTTCAGTTTCAGCGATATGATCACCGGAAGGATTTTCGCTTAAAATCGTGAAATTGCGTAGGTTTTTTAAGCGATATTCGGCCCTACTATAGTACAGTAACTTTACTCATTTTTTCTTTGGTTTTGAAATTCCTTACAAATGTATTTCAAATCGTTTTGCAAATTTCCAAAAATTTACACCCACAACCCCGTTAAGGTAAAATAATTCTCTAGAATTTTCAGATGTTATTTCATTATTTGTCCAAGATGCTTAGGGTGTCACAGGACGATTCGACTCAGAAAAAATGTCGAAACTGAGAATTTTCAGTACGCCTATCGTGTTCCTTGTTTAATTTGGAGCAAAAAACTTGCTTATGACTTTTCGAAATTTTAACTCCCTGGTGTCTAAAATGGCCAAAATAAAAACCGGTCAACAGATAACCGGCTGTAAAACCGGAAGTAGTCATAGAATTTCAGGTGCAGGGGAAGCTATTAGTTAAAATGGTCTGAATGAAGCCTCATGCCAAATTTAAAAAAAATCAAAAATGATTAAAGNGAAAAAATGGTATTTTTCACTTTTTTTGACAATTATTTAGAGTATTTAGCCCTTTTGTGACCGGAAATCGTCAAGGATTGTTTTGGGCATACAGCCAGTCAGAAAGACAAGACCCAAATTAACCACAATGCCAAGTTTCAGAGATTTTTGGATCGATTTAGGCTGTCGCGGCGTATTTAAAATTGAAAAAAAGGCTATTTTTCAATATTTTTTGACATTTTTTCAAGTATTTTGCTCTTTTATTACCGGAATCTGTCAAGAATTTAATTCTGCATACAGCCAGTTGGAAATACAAGACCCAAATTAACCACCATGCCAAGTTTCAGAAATTTTTGGAACAATTTAGGCTGTCGCGGTTGATTTCAAAATTTTAAAAAATTTTTTCATTTTTTTATTCAGAAAAAATCATTAGGAATGGTCTCCTAGAATTTTTGATGCCTTTCTTAGTCTCTATATTAGCCTCGTCCTGTGACACCCTAAAGATGCTGAATCAGAATTTCTGATAAAGAATTCTTTAAAAAAAATAGATATCAGATTAAAAGTGATTCAAATGAGTCATCAATTCTCATTGCAGAAACCTGTACTCTGATTGGTTCGTTTAAAATAAAATTAAAATATATTTTCAAATTAAGAGAAATAGCCTAAGATGCGGAAATAACTACTGCAGAAATTATTCAAAATGATTCGAAATCTACTACGAAAAAACAACGCAAACTTAGTCCTAGGAAATAGAATACGATCTCTGCAAACTACAGGTGAAGCGGATAAAAATGTCCCCCGAGCGTTACAACAATTAGGAAAAGGTTAATGATTAACCGTTAATCTTATGAAAAATTTTTAAAAGCAAGTTTTTCGAATTTTTTTTTCGAAAATCTTTCAAAAAATGATGAATTTTGACCTTTGAAACCGATAAATTTTATAGAGGGGATCATCCCCTGGGGATGTCCTTCTTTTCATTTTTGCTATTTTTGATACATGCTATTTTTGATGGATTTTATTTCAAAAGATAGTGATAGCCTGCTAGTAATCTCAACCCCATTTTCTCAAAGGGTCGTCTCTTCGAAAATCATGATCCAATATTGTAGCGTACGTCTATAAGGACACCATCTAAGAACAATACGACGAAAATATGGCCAAAACATAAGCGTTTCTATTTTGGCGTGTCCCTCTGTAAAGGCAATATGGACGAAAAAGGACAATATGCCATTTTTCTAAACATTTAAGGTAAAGAGCAAAATAAAGTTGTTATATTTTTTCAGTTTATAAAACCTGTTTACCGAAAAATATGACTGCAGAGCAAAGAAATTTTTATTCAGTGATTTTGAAATATAAAGACAATATGGCACCAAAACCTAAGGACAATATGGAAATTTTTTTGCTGTCCTTATCGACGAAAATCACAGTATATTATTCCCATATTATAAAACTACAAGTTAACTTTTCTAAGAAAAAATTGCCAAATATTTGGACAGATATGACGGGAGCTATCAGTCTCTCAGACTCAATTTAAATCCAGAAACCGTTACTTTGGTTGGTCATTCTGGCCCTCATTCTGGGGCGATTGCAAGGACAGGAAAGACTGAATTTATGACTCAATTGACCTCAGAATTGGAGACCTTAGAAAAATCATTTGTTTATCCTTATTCTGTGAGAAATTTCTTATTTCATATGAAGAAAGTGAGACAATTTAACATGTCGGTTGGTGGGCAAGAATATAAAGAATTACGAAGGAAAAGATCGTCAATTACTGCTTTTTGATTGAACGAAATTTTTGCTCTTTAGAGCCATTCCACAATTTTTAAGATACCGTGCTAAAGAGGAAAATTCGTTTCGTAAAATAAAAATGCGTAGATAATGTGTAGTGGAAAATGCGTAGTTAAGGGGGTTTCCAACAGCAATCAAAAACGACTCAAAATAAATTCGATTTTGAAATGTTGTAAAATAATTTTTGGACATTCTATGATAGAATTTCTATCAAATAAAAAAAATATTACCAATTCAATGGTGTTAATCTGTAAGCCGTGAAATAACAAGAAATCGTTTAATCAACGGTTTAATAATTTTTCCATCTGTACTTTTTGCTAAATTGAACACCAACTAGGGCGCGCGAGGACTCTTTCTGATATTTCTCTTTGTTTCGAACAAACAAATTATCTGTTCTTCTCACACTTAATCAGAGTTGTTTGTTGATTCAATAATTGACAAAAACCGAAACTTATTTACTTTTAAACAACCTAAAAATCAACCTAAAGATGACCCTANTTTTTCAAAATTTTGACCATTTTTTTTCAACATTTTAAAGTTGCGCGCCTCTAGAATGAGAGTGAGAGTCATTTTTCAAAAAATTCCTTCTACACCAGTTTACTAACAAGATTTGTTCGAGATATAGAAATGTAAAAAAAATGAAAACTCAAGGCGCTGAAAATTTTATGGCGACAATTGTCAAAATCTCAGTTTATGAGAAAATTTTAGAGTTCGAAAAATAAAAATTTCGGTCTAACAGTTGTTCGCTACTGCAGCTTTACATAATCTCAAGAATGTTCAACTTTTTTTCGTGTTTTTTGAAGGCGCTGAAAATTTTCTGGATTTGAAATTACCGGTTTTCATCGGTTACTGGTAAATGCCATTTAGTATAAATTTCAAAAATCATATGACTTGCAGCCGAGGTTCTGATCATCCAGCCCAGTACTAGAATAGAAGTTTGTAGCTCCCACCGTATTTATGTGAAAGACATTCGAAAACACCTTTCATACCGTTCGAAACCCCCTTAAGGGAGTAACTCGGTCGCATTTAGACGGACTCGGACATGAAAATTTTCTAGATATCTTCTAAAATATTTTTTTCTGAAAATATGGACAAAAATAAGTTGATAAGAAGTCTTTTATTTTCAATTGTCATGAAAAAAGTTTTTTATCGCGATTTGAGAAAATATTTCTTCTCATTTATTTCAAAATTTTGGAAAATTTCTGATAATTTGAATCGCGGTTTCCAAAAAGACGAGATACAAAAATGCAAATTTGCGAACTTGGGGTTTTGCGCGATCCTAAGGATCGTATACATACCCAGTTTTAGGTTCTGCCGTCCAAAAATCCAGGGAGCGAGCTAGTATTTTCCCGAGGCACTCAAAATAAGAGCCAAAAAAAGTTTTTTGCTCATTTAAGGGGGTACAGCGATGTGGCAGAATTTGGTACATTTTTTCGGAAGTGATTTTTGAAATAAAAAAATGTGAAATTTTTTTAATTTTAATTTTTTAATCTAAAATGAAAGTGTTCATTACTTGCATAACGTTTATATTTTTAAAATTTTTTACATATCTTAAGTATCTGTAAAAATATCAAAAACCACTTTCACTTACAAAACTCCATTTCCAAACTTGACCCGATTGGGATTTTTTTTAAAGGCGATATTATAAACTTCAGACATTTTTCGGGTGTAATGGCACTAATTAGTGGGAGAAATCATAATCCACATGCAAAAATTTCTTAAATCATGAAAAGGTTTTTTTCCATGAAAAAAGAGAAAAAAGCTTTTTTAGGAAAAAAAAATTAACCTTCAATTGAGTTTAAATATAAAAAAATGTCCTACTTTTAAAAATTAAGTAGCCCTATTACACCCGCAATTTTAGTACAGATTTTTTAAAATAATAAATTTTGTATAAATTGCGTGCCCCAAAAATGGCACATAACCGGTTCCTTAAGCTAAGATGTTGTAAATTTTCATCAGATACGTTCAGAAACGAATTCACTTGTACCCTTCCCAGTCGGTTTGAAATACGGAAACAAAATAGATAACCAGAAAATTTGCACAAAAGTGATTCGGCCTGAAATTTTTTACAAGAGATTTCAAAAAACTACTAAAAATTAAAAGATTTTTGGACTTGATTTGCGGAAAATTTTCATCAATATTTCTAAAAGAGTCGACACAAAATGACAAAAAAACATTTCATGATTTTTTTCAAACAGCAGTCAGAAAATATGTAGACAATGCATGAAAAAAGTTAAAGTTGGCTATTTTTCTTCGTGTTATTGCACAGATGCATAAAATTAATCAGAGAAAAATTTTGGACGAACAAAAAATCTTAAATTCATAATGGTTTTGAATTTTTTCGAAAAATTTTACGAATTATAAAAAATAAAGTTTGAAACTCAAATCGGTTCCTTAAATAATGAAAAATGATTTTAATGAGCTGATACAGCATTTATTGTGGTTCAGAATAACGATAATAAGACAAAAATAAACCAAACTAATTATTTTCGTAAGTTAAATTGACGCCAATTCTGCCACATCGCTGCTACCGTCCCTTAAGCGCCGATTGAAATTTTTTTTGAAGTAAAACTGAACTTGGGGTCTGGCCCACTTCTTTTTGTGGTCAATAAAAAGCTATAAAAGTATTCTCGTATCTTCAAAACTCAGGGAGGAGTAAGGATTTTGAAGTGAAAATAGTGCCACTTTTGAAAAAGTCGTATCCTGATTGGTCGGCCAATCATGAGGCCCTTCGATTGTTTTGTAAAAGCAAGATTATGTCAATTATCGCCAAACTGAAATACATATGTTCCGTGCTGTTTCTAGTACTTTCAATTGAGGCGAACGCTGAAAACCCTGTTTTTGGCCATTAAACTGCGAACCCAGGTACTCCCTTAAGGGGTAGTTCTCGGCATTTTAAAGGGGTTTTCAATAGCGAATTGTCGCAAGAATTACACAATCGTTGAATCTCAGACTTTTACCTCTCTGTTGATATATTAAAAACCAAAAAATTGTGCAATCCTAATAAAAATCGAAAGTGACGGAGGCTCGCATCAGTACGTGCTTACAAAAGTGACGGGAATATTTTTAAAAATGTAATTCCTGAGTTTTTCATGGTTCAAACAATGATTCATGATTTAAATTAACCAGACAGAACGTGAGCAGACCACTGAGCAGAGTTTTTGGAAAAATTCTCGGATTTGGCTTCAGAATCACCAAAAAACAGTATTTTGCACTAGTTAACATATGGTCAAAATAATGTTTTTGGGGATTTTAAAGCCAAATCAATGATTTTTTCCAAAAACTTTGCTCAGCGACAACAATGATTCATATTAACCGGACAGAACGTGAGCAGAGGTTTTGGAAAAAATCTTTGATTTGGCTTCAGAATCCCCAAAAACATTATTTTGACCCTATGTCAACTAGTGCAAAATACTGTTTTTTGGTGATTCTGAAGCCAAATTCGAGAAGTTTTCAAAAAACTGCTCACGTTTTGTCCGGTTAATTAAAATCATGAATCACTGTTGAACCTTGAACACTTAGGGAGGAGATACATTTTGAAAAAAACAATTCCGTCACTTTTGTAAGCACGTTTCTCATTGGACAAGCCATCCGTCACTTTCTATTTTGTTTTAGGATGCAAGATTTGTGTTTAAATATATCAAAGAGAGGTAAAAGTTTGTCCAACAATTTGTACTTTTGCGACAATTGGCTATTGAAGAACCCTTAAAGGCCTCGGTGCATTTTGACAGATTTGCACTTTTTCAATTGTTTTTGTGTTGATGGGAAACGTTTTGCCACTTCAAAATTTTTGGATAAAAACTTTTTAAAACACAAGTTGCCACTTTTCAGCTCACTTTGTATTATCTGAATTTCTTCAGATTGATTATTTTTACTTATAATCGTCTTTTGTAAAAACACTCAAAAAATCGCGGCGTCTTAATTAACGTGCTAAATACAGTAAAATTATTTCCTATTTTTATAATTAGGGACGCTCTCTTCTGTCCACCGTACAAGAACATTTAATAAGTTTTCTGAAAAACTGAAACTGAATTTTAGCAAAACAAATAATTTGAAAAAATAATTAAACCTTTTTCAATGAGTGAATATAAAAATAAATTAACACGGTCGACAGTCGGCTTACATTGGGGCAAGTCTCAGTGAAATAATTTTTTTTTTTAATTCTGTGACTCAGAGGGCCAATAAGATTTCCGCGCAAACCGCATTTTCATTCAAAAAGTATGATTCAGGAGTATAATACAAGAGCGAAGAAACAAAACGAAAGGCATATTTATAAAATAGTGAAAGTTGCGCATTACCTAATTTTCAGCTAAAGGATTCCAAAAAATTAGTTGAAACATTCTTTTAACAAGAAATGAGAGAAATTTTCAAAATATTTCTAATTATTTTTGACCAAAAACACTAAACCAGTCATACGGTTTTTCAAAGAGCATATTAAAAAATATTGGCACCTAGTCGAAAAGTTAAAAGTAGCCATTTGTAAGTTTTGTTCGTTGATTGAAAAGATATCGAAAAAAATTTTTGATGAAAAAATGACGCATTGTTTCATAATTTCGAACTTTTATCGAAAATTTCTCACTAATTTTGTCGAATTCGAAAGAGTTTAATTCAACTCAAATTTCTTAAAAGCCAGCAATGCAAAAATTCCTGTTAAAAAAATTGCCTGGATATGAACATACTTTGAAATGTAATAGTTGGGAAGAATATATCAATCCGAGATGAAAAGTTTTCAATCAAAGCTCATATCGGTATCTGTCAAAATGCACCGAGGCCCCTTAACCACCAACTGTCATTTTGGTGATATATTACTAAACTCAAATTAAAAAATCGTTTTATAGCTGTATCAATCATATTAACGTGTTATTTGCATCACTTGGGTTGTTGTCACTAATATGTAATGCTTCTAGTGATCATATGCCCTTTTTTTTGGTGCTTAGTTCTCTTTTGCCTCTTTACTTTTTGAAATATAGCAACTTTGTCGGGCACCCTTTTCTATCTCAAAAATTGACATAAGTTTTTCTCGAAAATTTCCACAAAAACTTGGAATTTTTAAAGGCGTTCACCAGTATGAAATTTTCGAATAATTTTATGTGTAAAAAATTAGAACGATTTTATCCATCCAAAAAAAACTCATGCGACGACTATTGCCTTACTTAGCGCTAATCAGTCACCTCGACCGCCGTTTCATAGATGCCAGCCAGATTGTTGCGGTAGAACTCCTTTGGGTAGCCAATAGTAAGGCGGAATTTTTTAATATTGAATGTGAAACTAATAATCCTTTCAGTTCTTCAAATGATGGTTCACGCCAAAAAAATATTTTTTTCAATGCTCTCTGATAAAAATTGACCTTGAAAATGAGAAAAAATTATATTTTTTATAATTTGGCTGATACACAATTGTTAGAGCTTAAATTCATTTATCATATTTTGTGTTAACAGGCCCTGAGATAATCATTATGATTCTTTGAAAATTTTTTTTCCACTTTATGGAGATCTGATACATGGTTAAAAGGCGAGACCACCCCCTTTAACCCACATACTCAGCGCTGGCCATAATCTGGCCAATGTGAACTTGCGAGCCGCGCTCTGTTTTAATAAGTTAACTTTTCTGATCAACATTTTATTCAAAATTATCGCTTTTGCAATTCCTATCTTTTGGGCTAATATTATTTTCTCTATCTTTTGTAGTTCTTGGAGATAAAGCAATGTGTGGACCCTAAAATCGGGGACCTGAAAAAATTCAAATGAGATTTGAACTGAAAAAATAAAAATAAATTTGATTTAAGATTTTGCCCCATGATTTAAGATTTATTTTAATGTTCCAAGAAAATGAAAGAAAATATTCATAAAACTGAAATTTTTTTCTTATTTTTGATTTCACACACTTCAAATTTTTTTCGATTTCTCACAAAGAAAGTTAATTTCTTGCAAAAAATTTAAGAGTGCGAGGACATTGTAGTTTGTCGTGCAAAATGAGAGCACGTGAAGTGGTGCCGGATGTAAGGCCGGGATAATGGGAGTGGTGTGAGTACTTTTACTGGTTTGAACCACGCTGGTAAAGAGCCGACACAAGACAGAAGCGGTCGCGGACGGTGGTCCCCGGGTCCTAAAGGGGTCTGGGTTATTGTTGGGGTCGGCGACAAACTTATTAAAGTGGACTTTTGCCGTTGTTTATAGAAGGCCCGAAAGAATAATCGCAAATAGGTCTGCAGTACGGCGGCAAAGGTTGCAAGGGCGTGAGTGTTTGGTTATATGTTAGTATGGGAAACGGATTTCATGTGCCGTTTGTCTGTGCAAAGTTAGAGGGTTTATGACAGCACATCATCATTTTACGATATGCTCTCAGAAGAAAGAAAAATTATCGTAAAGAAAACGAAAAAGTATATGGTTCATTGTTGTTTTGTCTATCAAATAGATGTTGAAGGCCGTCGAAGTTAATAGTTTGGATGGTCGCTAAACGATACTGTGATAAAAATATGTTTTAAAGTCAGGGTGGGCCAAATAGGCCACGCGGCTGAGTACTCCAGCGTGTTTTGAACTTCTGAGTATGTGGGTTAGAGGGGGCATACGATCCTGGCAGATTGAGTGCGATTTTAGAAGGCGATATATGAAAGGAAAAAAATGGGGAGAGAATAATTTTTTATTTTTATTCTTTAATAAAAGTGTTTATTCTTGCGAATATTATATTTTAATTTCTTAACATAAACTAATTATCTGGGAAAATATAAAAAACGACTTTCCACTGTACACTCCATTTCAACTCACAACCCGACTACAGATTTTTTTTTGAAGACGATATCAATTAAACTTCAGGCATTGGTCGGGTGATATGCGCTGAAAAGGCTGTTCCCTGATTGCTGCATTAAAAAAATGTTCCTTCATATCGAAAAGTTTTTTCATGAAAAGATGGTCCAAAAAACGCTAACATGCAAAAAGTAAGAAAAACAACTATCTTTTGAGATAAAAATTGACCTTCAATTGTCGTTTTGATATTGGAAAAATGCCATACTGTCACAAAAATGAATGCCTATAACACCCGGCAATTTTATTGGGAATTTTTCACTACCATAAAATTTTAAGCTAAATTTAGTAGCGCGAATGGCACTTATCGAGTGTACAGCCGAGTGTTAAAAATTTCATCATGTAGAAATGAATAATCGCGCGACCAACTCATTATTTGACATACGGCAGATTTAATAGATACCAAACATTTAATATGTGATTCTGCCTGATTTTTTATGGCAGAGTTCAAAAACAACTAATGGACTTGATTTGCGGAAATTTTCATAATTTTCTCTAAAACACAGTCGAAAAAAATGACAAATAAACATAATTATGATTTTCAAAGGCAGTCAGAAAATATGTAGGCATCTAATGAAAAAAGTCTAAAGTGGCCATTTTTTCTGCTTTGATTTTTTTGAAAATATTACGAATGTCAAAAATTAAAGTTCGGACTCAAAATCTTTCTAAATAGACAAAATTATTTTTATAAGTAGATGCACATTTATTTAGGTTCAGCTGACATAAAAGCATAAAAAAGTCAAAACATACGTAGTGTAATTAAATTTCGTATGTTAAATGAATCCAGTTGCCCGAGTCGATGCTACCCCTAAGAGCCTTTAGAAACATAAAATTCGGAAAAAAAAATTGTAAATGTTTACTGCCTCTGGCACAAAATCTTGAAGATCAAAGTAGGAGATAAGAGTAAAGTTTTTGTATTTTTGGGATGTCATCAAGAAAAACTTATTTTTGTTTGGAAAATTAATATAATTTGTGGTTTGGATCATTTTTAATCATAGGTTTATTGCAATTGGCCCAAAAATGCGTTTGACACCTGAATTTTCTCGCGGTGTTATTTGTTAAAGCAACAAATGTTCATCGTATCAATTAATTCAACGGTTCTTAACCCGTAAGTTATGATCAGTGGCGGCATCAAATGTGGTCAAAAAGAGAGATTTTGTAAGCTACTCAAAAATTCATGAAATACGTTCTAGCCGTATACCAATCTCTCTCAACAACAAACATCGGNTTTTGTAAGCACGTTTCTCATTGGACAAGCCATCCGTCACTTTCTATTTTGTTTTAGGATGCAAGATTTGTGTTTAAATATATCAAAGAGAGGTAAAAGTTTGTCCAACAATTTGTACTTTTGCGACAATTGGCTATTGAAGAACCCTTAAAGGCCTCGGTGCATTTTGACAGATTTGCACTTTTTCAATTGTTTTTGTGTTGATGGGAAACGTTTTGCCACTTCAAAATTTTTGGATAAAAACTTTTTAAAACACAAGTTGCCACTTTTCAGCTCACTTTGTATTATCTGAATTTCTTCAGATTGATTATTTTTACTAAAGTATAAGTTATAAATATAAATCGTCTTTTGTAAAAACACTCAAAAAACGCGCGTCTGTAAGTTACGTGTCTAAATTACAGTAAAATTTATTTTCTATATTTTATTAATTAGGAGCTCTCAAATACGGTCCTGTCCACCGTTACAAATTTATTAAGTTTAAATTCATACGATTTTTAAGTCAAAATCGAACATTTAAATTTTTGAAAAAACGTCGAAAAAACCGAAATTTTTGAAAAAACGTCGAAAAAACCGAAATTTTAGCACATCGAATAAAATAATTTTTTTCATGAGTTAAATAAAATAAATTTAAAACGGTCGACAGGTCGGCTTACCAATTGGGCAAGTCTCAGTGAAATATTTTTTTTTTAATTCTTGACTCAGAGGGCCTAACTAGATTTTGCGCAAACCGCATTTTCATTCAAAAAAGTATGATTCAGAGTATAAACAAGAGCGAAGAAACAAAACGAAAGCATATTTAAATATAGTGAAAGTTGCCATTCCTAATATTTTCAGCTAAGGATTCCAAAAAATTATTTTGAAAATTTTTTTACAAGAAATGAGAGAAATTTTCAAAATATTTCTAATTATTTTTGACCAAAAATCACTAAACCATGTCATACGGTTTTTCAAAGAGCATATAAAAAATATGTGGTCACCTAGTCGAAAAGTTAAAGTAGCCATTTTGTAGAGTTTTGTTAGTTGATTTGAAAGAAATATTGAAAAAAAATTTGAATGAAAAATAAGGCATTTTTTCATAATGTTCGGAACTTTTATCGAAAATTTCTCATAATTTGTCGAATTCGAAAATTTTAATTCAAACTCAAATTTTCTTAAAAAGGCACAATGCNTATTTTTTATTAATTAGGAACTCTAAAATAGGGTCCTGTCGATCGTTGAAAATTTATTTAGTTTAGATTCATACGATTTTTAAGTCAAAATCGAAAATTTAAATTTTTGAAAAAAGTCGAAAAAAACCGAAATTTTAGTACATCGAAAGAAATATTTTTTATCATGAGTTAAATGAAATAAATTTGAAACGGTCGACAGGTCGGCTTACCAATTGGACAAGTCTCGGTGAAATATTTTTTTTTAAATTATAGACTAAGAGGGCTTAACTTTATTTCGCGCAAACCCCATTTTCATTCAAAAAAGTATGATTCAGAGTATAAACAAGAGCGAAGAAACAAAACGAAAGCATATTTATTATAGTGAAAGTAGCCATTCCCAATATTTTCAGCTTAACCCGTGTGAGCACAGAAAAAAAAGTTCCACCAAGGCACCGACACCTATATATAGGTGACTGTTCAACCGCGTATTACAGAAAGCCCAAGTTAGTTAGAGTTTCATTTTTTTTGCATAAGGAAGTTCAAACGATATATTTTTGCATCCGACATTTGATATTCTAGAATTTTGATTTTTAGTTCTAGAAAATTTACTGATAAGAGCAAGGTACAGCATATCACGTGATACAAGCTTACAGTGGTGTTCACAAATTATTTTGGTATTGGAATCGATGCACAAGGATCTGACCTATGTCATCGTTTTTTCTGATTTGATTTATATATAATCAATCAAAAATTATTTTTAAATANAATAACAGTAAATTTTATTTTTTATTAATTAGGAGCTCTGAAATACGGTCCTGTCCACCGTTGAAAATTTATTTAGTTTAAATTCATACGATTTTTAAGTCAAAATCGAAAATTTAAATTTTTGAAAAAAATCGAAAGAAACGAAATTTTAGCACATCGAAAAAAATAACTTTTTTCAGGAGTTAAATGAAATTAATTTAAAGCAGTTGACAAGTTGGCTTACCAATTTGGCAAGTCTCGGTGAAATATTTTTTTTTAATTCTTGATTAAAGAGGGCTTCGATTGATATCTCCCAAACCGTATTTTCATTCGAAAAATAATGATTTAAAGTATAAACAAGAGCGAAGAAACAAAACGAAAGCATATTTAAATATACTGAAAGTAGCCATTTCCAATATTTTCAGCTGAGAATTCCAAAAAAATTAGTTTTAAAATTTTTGAACTATTAATAAGAAAATTTAAAATATTTCTCATAATTTGTCGAATTCGAAAAGTTTAATTTGAACTCAAAATTTTCTTTAATAGCAATAATTCGAAAATTTTGTAGTCACAAAAGTTGCCTGAATTATAAAACATTACTTTGATGGTATATTGAGAAGAATATATTAACCCAGTAAAACGTTTTTCATCAAGAGCTTATATCCGTATCTGTCAAAATGCACCAAGGCCCTTAAAGAGGAGCACTCAAAATATAATTTTGTTTTGTCTTGCGAGCGGTTTAAGTCAGAGGGAATTTATGCAATCCAGTTTTAAATTTAATATTTAATTGTTTCAGACAATTAAAAGACAACATGAATCTCAAAAAAAACGTTCAGCGGTTAAAATTCTACATACACTTCGTGAG
This sequence comes from Oikopleura vanhoeffeni, assembly GCA_004367855.1. Taxonomy (NCBI): domain Eukaryota; kingdom Metazoa; phylum Chordata; class Appendicularia; order Copelata; family Oikopleuridae; genus Oikopleura; species Oikopleura vanhoeffeni. The sequence goes on from SCLH01001669.1 coordinate 21,266, forward strand.
TCAAAAATGACAAACTCGTACTATACATTGTACTAAACATGTATTGTACGATAAGTCCGTACAGGTTAAGGAAAGATTTGAGTTCGAATTTTCATTTCTGAATTCGTAAAATTTCAAAAAAAATCAAAAGGTTATAAAAATTTTCCGCATTTTTTGGTACAAAAATTTTTCAGTTTTTGACTGAATTTTGTGGGTGAAAACAAAAAAACAACCACTTTAACTTTTTCATAGATGCCTACATATTTTCTGACCGCTGTTTGAAAAATCATGAAATTTTTATTTTTCATCTTTTGTTGACTTTTTAAGAAATATTATGAAAATTTTCCGCAAATCGATTCAAAAAATTTTTGTTACTAGTTTTTTGAATTTTCCATAAATAATCAGGCAAAATCACTTGTAAAATTTTCTGGTATCCATTTGGTTTCCGTATGGAAGGATCAAGCGATTATCGTTTCTGAAATACTGATGAAATTTACAACACTTGGTTGTACAACCGGTTGTACAACCCCTTGGCACTCAATTTTAATAAATTTTATCCTTGCAAAAGATTTTCAATAAAATTTCGGGTGTTATAGGCGTCATTTTTTTGATAGTCAATACATTTTTTCATATAAAAACGCAATTGGAGGTCAATTTTTAATTTAAAACAAGACGTTTTTCTCTATTTTCCATGGAAAAAATATTATGGTCAGGAATTTTTTCAATGTTCAGAATGATTCACCCACTTTTCAGCGCATAACACCAGAAAATGGCTGAAGTTTATTAATATCGTCTTAAAAAAAACAAAGTCAAGTTTAGTTGAAATTGGCGTTCCAATGAAAAGTGTTGTTTTATATTTCCACAGATACTTAGTTATGTTAAGAAAATAAAAATATGAAAGTTTGCAAGAATGAACAAATTAATCAATTGAAGATAAAATTAAAAAAATAAATTTTCCCATTTTTTTCTTTCAAATATCGCTCTGAAAAATGTACCAATCTTTCAAACTTATACCACTCCCTTAGAGGCCTGTTGCTGAAGAGTGTATATGTCAATATATATTATATTATCATCCGGAAAATCAAAATTGAGCTATATAATATAGCCTATATTCAAAGAACTAAGTTTCTACAAAAACAATTAAAAATTTAGTAAAAAATAATAAATCAATGTTTTCATAATAATTTTTTTTTATTTCTGCATTATTTGGGTTCATTTTAGTAAATTTACATAGACTATGTAACATAGTCTTTGTTACATAGATCAAGTTAATTTTGGAAGAAAAATAACTTAATTTTTCTAAATCGAATTAACATAATAATAAAGGTCTTATATGAAAATAGTTTACAAAATAACATTTCCATTCCATTTTTACGTTTGATCATTTCAAAGCAACAGTTATAGACCGTTGAAAATTAGTCAAAAATGCGCAGCAATTACAACAATTCAAGTCTAGTATATTCTCGCTAACCCTCGCTTTAAAGCCCTATTCAGTAGCACACTCATACCTAGCACTTCCACCATTCCATTTTCGGCCAAGATCGACCAGTTAGGGTTGATTTTTCAAATGTAGGGATTTATGTGAAATTTTATTGCGCTTTTTGTGGTGAGCATATTTTTTTTCGAAAATTTGGGTTTTTTGGTCAAAATCCTATATATTATTAACTTCCAAGAAGTTTCAGAACAATCCACCCATTATTTCTATAAGTCGAAATTAATGGTGGAAGTGCTACTCATACCACATCTCTCTGGTTAGTGTGTGTTCAATCTTGGAAATATGCTAGCAATTCAGGGTGGCTTTTATTTATTACATGACAAATTTTTCAAAATAATTAGTTAACTATTTGGTCCGCTTACTTTTCACGGTTTGATTGAACACAAAAAAGTAGTTAAGTTGTTGGCCGTCAATGAAATTTGAGTCTGCTTATCAGTGCTTGATTTGTGTTCTCCATCGGGAAAAAAGTTTTACATGCTACATAAAAATGTCATGCAATTTTTAGTGATTGTACTCCAGTTGAACGCCAATAATTTAGCGTTTCTATATTTTCAATTTTCGGTCAAACTCTCTCGTGAAAATGATACGAACAGAAATTCTCCATGGTTGTAAAAAATAAATTTCTGATTTTTTAGCTGATTAAAATTACAAACAAATATTCAGAAAACAACATTCAAATCGTTCGGGATTGTTGCTAATCCTTGAATTATTTTTGGAATATCCTTTTACCAACGGAACTCCATCTCAAAAACGTTTACTATCTCTATAGCGCGAGTTCGAATCCCACTAATGTTGTCTAAGTAATTGTCTTATTGATTGCTAGAGTGAATACACACCGATCAAATTTAGCGGTCCCAATATCAAGCAACCTTGCCTATAATCATACTCAAGACAGTCACTAAGACAACATTAGTGGGATTCGAACACGCGCTATAGAGATAGTAAACGTTTTTTAGATGGAGTTCCGTTGGAAAAAGGATAAATTAAAAATGCTAATGTTCTGAAACATTCGAGAGTTAAAACACGCTGAAATTTAGCATATTTAGCATTATTTTGGCTAACCTTATTTCTTGAATATAGGGTCACGTGATTTTTTTTGGGCTTTGGTGGAATGGAAAAAAAGTCTTAGAATTTTTTTCTCATCACGATCAGAGGTTTTATTTGGTAATTTAAAAATTTTTTGCAAAAAATAAGTACTGTAAATTACAGTCTGTAATACAGTATAAATTTACAAAAAAAACGCACAAACATCATTTTGTTTCAAAGTTTATCAATAACTTTATGACTGATATTTTCATTATTGATTAAGCGTCGTAAAATGCGATTAAATGGTGAATGGCAGCTAAGTGGCAGAAACCAAGTCTAAGAGTTAAATTTTAAATGTGACGATATATTGCGATAATCAAATAAACAAGCTTAATAATAAGATTTATCAAAAAAAATATTTAAAAGTAATCTGCTATTACATTGATATTTTTTGTTATCACAAATAATCATAATTAGTTAATCGTCGGTTATTTACGATAAGTCCAATTTGTGAAATCAATGTACTTTTAATCAATTCAGTAAAGCAGCTAAATAATCAGTTTATTTTCAAATTAGAAGATTGGGCCAAAATGAATAACGTACAAATAATATGTATGACCTGCATGTATGACATGATAATATATCGACAAATATCCATACAAGATGCCATGAACTAGATTTAGAAAAATTGGTTAGATTAAAATTTGAAAGTTCAAATTTGAAGGTTTAAATTTAATGGCACAGCACAATTGTTGAGTTTGCTTGCCAATAATTAAATCGTAGTCTTTAGAAATGAGTCTGTACACAGACTTGATTTCTGCAATCTAGCTGCCATTCTTAAAATCGAGCCATATAAGCAAAGTTTCATCATTAACTTATATTTTTTATTGTCTTAAAATATAATTCAGCCAATTTGCTATACAATTGGAAAAAACAATTTATTTTTGAACGTAGAAAAAGGCATTTAATGGGGCGAAGAAAAAAAATTGAGAAAATGACTTCCAGTCACACAAAAATGCAATAATAAGATGGAATTAAACCTTAAATTATATTTGAAACTACCTTATATTTAACTTCAAGTGATTTTCTATCGCTCTGTCTAAAAATAATTATGAGTTTTCCACAGAATTCTTTAGTAAAATGGCTCTTAAATTGTTGTGGAATATTTTATTCCTCGTTCAGGGTCAAGGTCAATTTCAAGTTTATATTATAAACTTGAAAGTACCACCAAAATAATCGCGAGGGTCGACTTTTTCATGAAAATATTAGCAACTATGGGTCAATTATGTACTAAAAAGTCACTAGAGAACAAAAATGGTCAGATTTGACAGAGGGATTTTTGCTCTCTGGCACCCTTTCAGTACATAATTGAACCATAGTTGCTAATATTTCCATCAATAAGTCGACCCTTCCAATTTTTTTGAGGGTACTTACAAGTCTCTAAGATGAATTTTGAAATTGACGGTAATTTGATATACGATACACCATATACGGTAATTTGAAAAAGTACTCAAATTACGTCGAAAACATTTGTTGATGAACTTCAAACGTTTTTAAGACTTTTTTCTCATTACACCAAAGTCCCAATAAAATCACGTGACGAAATAATCCAAAAATAAGGTTTGAAATATGTCATAAATAAATCCCAAATTTTTGAAAATAAGATCACGTGACGTTTTTGGAAAATGCCGTTATGTTCAAAATTCTTAGATTATGTGTTTATTAGTCCTCAAAATTTTTCGGCGTAATTTGAGTACTATTTGTGTACTAGAACCGAAACCTTATTCCTTAATTTAAAGGTCACTTGATTGTTCTTTGACTTTGGTGTAATGGAAAAAAGTCTTGAAAACTGTTAAAGAACCTCTTAACTTTTATTTAAAAAGTGATTTAAGCAATGTTTGAAAAAAACAGTACTATTTTGGTCTACCTTATTTCTTGATTATACGGTAACGTGATCATTTTCGGGCTATGGTGTAATGGAAAAAAGTCTTAGAATTTTTTTTTGATCACGATCGAAGGTTTTATTTGGTTATTTCAAAAATTTTTGCAGAAAATAAGTACTGTAATACAGTAAAAATTTTCAAAAAAAAACGCACAAACGTAATTTTGTTTTAAGTTGATTTATACTTATATAACTGATCTTGTCATTAATGATTAAGCGTCGTAAAATGCGATTAAATGGTGAATGGCAGCTAGATAGCAGAAATCAAGTCTACGAGTTAAGATGAAAGTGACTAATTATGTTGTAAATAATCAAATTTAAGGTACTGACATGTTTCGAATTTATTCATTCATTTTCAAAGTAATTTTTAACAATGAAAATAAGTACAGAAATATACAGGGGGTGCGCGCGCCGCGGCGTATAGTTGTACGCGTATAGTTGGAACCCGAGATAAAACCTACGTAAGCCTCCGTAAAAACCTACGCATTTGAAAAATAAATTTATTTGTTCCTGGCGTGCGGCGTATAGTTGTAGGCAAAAGATAGGGCTTTTTGTCAAACGTTCCTAGGCAAAAGATAGGCGTTTTTAGCCAGCAAAAAAGAAATATCCGAGTATTTTTATCAATCAAAAGCGACCATACAAATTTGTAGTTCCGAGTCNTTTTATTTTAGAATTACATTCCTGAAACTGTAAAAATATCCAAATGGTTGAATAATATTAGGTTATTGAAGTAATCGACGTATATTACGATTAATTGGTATGAAAAAACAACATGCGTATCATCTTGCTTAAACTTGTGTTCAATGTATGCTATGCAGCGCCAAAAAGGATGTCTTAAGAAACTTCTAGCACAACCACCCAATTGGATGCCTGCTCTCCTAGGATGTCGATATAATTAACTACTATCTGATATACGATTCCCCCCCAATGTTTCAACATGCCTATTCCTTACTTAAATGTTAAAATTAGATTATAAGGAGATTGATCATGTCATTTGATACTCAGATCATTCGAATGAATCTTTTCAAAAACACGTGGCTACTTATCATTACTACTATCGAAAAAAATAAAGAACAACAAGAGTCCGCACTACGGGGATATCTTCCTATTCTAAGACCTAAATCAAAGACCTAAACCTGTGGATGCAGAGAGGCCTGTGAGTGAACGGAGGGATATCAAATCAAATATGAATATAGCTTATTCAACTCAGAAGGGATAATCGATAGTCAAGAATGACGGTTCACAGTCAGACCGAATAACACGAAACTACAACTTTCGAGCAAAAGCACCAGATCTGTAATATTGATCCATTAACACTCCTACTTTTGTAAGTACAAAGCTTCCAGATTGTAGCAACCCATAGCAACATAAAACAGAGCTATGCAAAAACTCAAATCCTCTCCTTGGTTAATTAAAAAACTAAAAATAAAGAAGCTAAGTAGAGGATGAATAAGGACGTCTTAAAAATGTCATATATCGAAAGTGCTTGGGAAGTAACTTCAACAATTAGAAATTAACAGAGTTTTAGCACTCAGAAGTCGTAGTGCCCACTCATACACGTCAACCCAATAGTGTGCGGTTCTAATTATTTTGCTCTGTCAATAAACACTTGAGAACAACATAAGCACGAGTATATTAATATAAGCGAAATATCACGAACTAAATTCCATGTACAATGTATTTTATCAGTATAGGAAAAGTTTTGTAGAGAAAAAAAATCGAACTTCGTTTTTATTTAGTTCCAGAATATTAATAAATAAATAAGTTTCAAGCAGTAAAATGTGTAACGAATCGGATATAAAGAATAACAAAACATAAAAATATAACTGCTTTTGTTGCTGATTTTATGAAGAGTACTACTAAGTAAAAGATTTTTCCTGGTATCCCCAGCCTGCGACGATCAATGCGTGACACAAAACACATATAAATCTGAATCTATTCATGGTTTATAAATCCGGAGTCAACATTCTATATTTTCTAATGGAAAATTATCTACCTTGAACCTTTTTAGGTGGCAGAATGAATGAAGAAACTACCTGTTTTTTGATATCGCCTAAATGGTTTTTTACCCTCGCTAGAGTAGAGTCATGATAGAAAGAAAGTGAGGACCATACAACTGACTAATATAAAAATAAGAGCCATCAAGATGAAAGACCAGCCCTTAAATTTGGTCATGTTCAGCAATCAATTTATATTCCATCTGCATTGAATTTTTTTGAAATGGAAATGTTTTGCTGAGATAGGTACAATCACTTTTATTCGTGAAAATAATGTAACATCGCTGGCCGCAGTTCGTTATCACAGCAATAAAGATAAAAATCAAGGCGATTGGGGTGTAAGGAAAATTAATTCAAAATCGTCTAATTGAATGTGTTTAGGGGCATATATTATGGCAATTTTTAGATATTATATCGAAAAAGGGGTCAAATTTGACGGGGTTTTTAAAGGAAAAAGGGAGAAATAATTATTTTTGTTCGTGAGGAGTTGGTTCCTTAATTCAATCTTGTGAGCCACAACATCAGGGAGTTCATAATTATTTCCTTTTTCAGGAAAGGAAGACCCACAATTGTGGCACAGACTAATTCTAGATGCCTAAAATCATTGTCTATAAAAGGCCACTTAAATAATCACCGGGAGGTCAAGTAAAAATCTTTCTACTTCTCAATAAGAATCACTTGACGATTGGTTAAATGACAAAAGAAAGTATTTTGATAATCGTTCTCATGAAAACATAATTTAAAGATTTTTTTCGTAATAATTTAGTTCAATAGTCAAAAAGGGGGTAGGAGGAGTAGAGTTTGATATAGGGAATTTTTTCGGCCTTTGTATTCACTTACCTGAGAAAAAATATAATGGTCGCGAACCTATTGACATGTATAAAGAATAACACACAATGTTGAAAGATTAGCCCTAAATTTTCGCAGAAAGTGTTTTTGCTATCTGGCATAACCACATTGAAACTCACACTAACTTTCATCTGGTTTAATTCTCCATTATGAACAGCAGATATTTTTTTTTTCTCGGAATAATGAAATTCTTAAATTTTTCTAACTTTCAAAAGTACTCCTCATTGAAAAATAATAAGTAATAATAACATCTTAGCTAAAAAGTGACTTTGAAAGAGGAAGGAAGTAAGCGACTAAAAAAACATGATGGTGATTGCAATTTTTACTCGTGTGAATAATATAACTGAAAACCACTAGTTCATTGAGTAAAAGACCGAAAATGCTGATTTGTAATACCTGTATTTCCATTAATCATTAGCGAAAAAGTAATCACAGAGGAGTGATATAATTGAGACACAATTTACATCAATAGGAGATACAGTATCGTATACATATATGTAGACGTTTTTTCCAAACTGGACAAAAACATATTTCCTCCCAAAGACGGTATAACTCATTAAATCGAGACACTCAGATTATCTCTTCACAGTATACACAAGGGTAACGGTAAGTACATCGTCAAATCTATTGAAACTACGTTAAGCTTTATTATTTATGAGGATTCGGCGACGAGCAAACACTCTCTAGAACACTCCAAGTAACCGTCCGATTTTTTTAGAACAGCAGCTCTTCAAAATCTATCTCCTCCTAGGATAATTTGCAAAATGGCTGAAATTTTGTCATAAATAATCCTACAGAACAACGTAAGAGAACTCTCGGCTGGGGGTATTTTTTAGCAATTTTTCAAGCTATAAAATACTACTATCAAACAATATGTTTTTTTTTGGTCATTTTCCGAAAAAATAAAATCTGCTGGTCGATTTTTCGAAAGTAGGCTGCAAAAGAAAGCCAGTGGAAATTCACTGATTGAGAAAGTTGGGCCTTAGCTGTTTTCAAGTCGATATTTAAATGAAGTTTTAAGTAGAGATCATATTTGATGTCAAAATCGTTTTATTTTTTAACTTTCAATCTTTCAATAAAAATACTTAAAAAAAATTCGGAAAAAAAAGAAGCGAAATTATCCGAATTTTTTTTTTGATGATTGGGTCTTTTAGTAACCAGGGGCTGGCATGACCCGACTTGAAAATAACCTGATCGGATTGATCCTGATCCGGATTTGACTGATCGGGATTGACCTGATCGTGTATTGACCAACTGCACTCGGTATTGTAGTTCCGTAAAAAAAACTTGATCGTCGGAGTGGAGATACTGATCGGTATTTTTGACCAGAAAAAAAAACCTGAGTGCGGCGGATTGTAGAGGGCAGTTTTAAAAACGGATTAGGAATTTGACCTGATCGGATTTGGAGGATGCTTCATATTATAACTTGATTTCGGATTCAATAAAAAGTCATCCAATCTCTGACTCAAGTTCAATCCATATCTCGAATCAAGTTCTCCTGCACCAGACCTGGGTCAGAGGGTAATGTGGCATACATCCATTGGGCACGTACCTCCTTATCTTAAATGCGTAGGATTATTTTTGGTTATGTGGATTTTTCTTCGAAATAAACGGATTTAAGGAGGTGTCCGTCTGCAAAAATGAGGCTTCTCTACAAACAAAGTTTTTCCTTCCAATTTAATTTTATTGGCCTTATTTATGAAAAATACTGGAAAAATTAAAAAACCAAGACACGCAGTATAAGCAATCTGAAATATTGTGAAAATGGCTAATAAACCTCACCTAGTATAATTCATGAGGGAATTGAAAAAAAAAGCTCCAGTTATGCTTGAAATTGGAAATTGGCTAAAATAGAGGCGGAACAACCGCAGTAGATTCTTGAAATTGAAAAAAGCCTTAACCAGTTAGCTCTGAATATTTGGAAAATGAAGCTAATAAAGCCCGCAGGAGAGGAGTAGACAAAATTTAAAAATGCCCTCCAGTTTAGCTCCGAAATTTGGAATATATTTGGCTAAAAAAAGCCCCAGTAAATATATTCAGAGAAAAATTTAAAAAAAATATTGAATAATGCCCCAAGTAAATTTTGAAATTTGAAAAAAGCTCTCAGTTAGATAACATCTCGGTATCAATTAAAGCATCGGTAGCAAGTTTTTATTTTTAAATCGCAGGAATATTTGAGGAAAAAAAATACTTGCGAAATTTCCCATGTAGACGTTCCTAAAATAAAGTAATGTCTCTTTTGGGGTAACAAGACTCTTGTGGTCTTAACGAGAAGCCCATCGCTGATGGCATCACTGTGGCCCACATGTTCGAGAGCTTGCTCTCCTCTGATTCAAGAGCATACTTTTAAAAAACCCGACAATTTTTAAGGTCATAATACGAGCCAGGCTTCCTGTATGCTCCATATTCTCTCTCTTATCATTTTTGTTAGAATGCGTATCCACATCTACATTTACTTAAAGAGAGGAGCTCGTTGTGACTGTTTGTACAGTTGTGCTATTATAGTCTGATAATGTATGCTCTCCAGAGTGAGGTAGTGACTTCGGCACAGGGAATTCCTGTAAAAATGCGCCGCCACAAATGCTATTCATATTTAGAAATATCAAATAATTTTATTGCGAATTCGATCGATTCGCTTATTTCACTTTTAAAGCATTTACAGGATTAAGTTAATAAAATTCAGTTAAGAAAAGAATTTAGTTATATAAACTGGTAAGAAGAAAACAAGACTAAAAATCAATGCGTAGCTTGTTTAAGTTGAATTTCGTGAATATGGTTTGCTTACCCTGATTCTCTGGAATCAAAAAACCCTTTCAAAAAGTCAACTAAATTAAATTTAATTCCTAAGAATGTCGAAGAATCAGATTGAAAGAATTATGTCTATGTTAAAGTTCAAATATAATAATAATTGTCCATAACCCAAAATGCCCTCGTTGGTTGGGAAAAGGATAAGGAGCACAATATCCATATTATAATTGAAAGGATTTTTAATTAAATAAGTAGAAAGGCTCACACACTTTTTGATTCTATATAATTTATTTTGCAAAATTATGAAATCTACGATTCTTGCAGAGCTAAACAAAAAAAATTTTATTGCTAGCAACCTAGATAACCACCTGCCACTGTGTCAGCAATTTCCGTTATTTTTTCGGATGTTGCTTCCACTAGTATTCAAATTGACAATCTCGGTGGAGAGACCGGACTCGCATATTTGCACCATCCGTTCTCTTAAAAGTAAGATTTTTCGGCGGATCGTTTGGCCAGTGAAGCGCCCCCCAAAAGAGGCCATGCGGAGGGATTAACGCGTGCGTTCTGTGAGCAATTTGGAATATATCCTGAATTTCTGAATGAAATTGTCTGATAACTCCCAATTTTCCCGCCTCTTGTTTTTGCCTACGCCTCCGCTATTTTTGCGAAATCGAGAGAAATTCTTCCAAAATAATGGCATATGCGATTTTCTAAAATGGGTTCAACATTGTAATTCTAGGTGGTGTTTGTGTCATGTGAGTGTTGGATCGCATCCGTTCCTGAATCAATCCGGAGCCAGCCCGCGAATCCGCCGGCAGATTGTTTCGTAGTAGCCGAAAGACCATCTGCGGCGGAACAAAAATGTTCATACATCCACAACTAGCCGCAGCAGCTTGGAAAGGCCTTGAAAATCAGAGAATATTAATTTAAGACGAATACAGTGGGTCCTCCTTACAGTGGACATTCCTTAACTAGTAAATAATTGTTCAAAACTGCTTACGGTGGTGAATGTGCTTGATATGTTCTAAATGGAAATCAATATGAATAAAAGAGCAGTCATTTGGAGGCGAAAATTGTTTCAAAATGTTTCAGCCAGGAAAGTTTGTTCAAAAACGCAAACGGGCACCGTTTTTTGAAATTGCCTATTTTTTGGCTTGGAATTTTAGAAAAATTATTTTCGAATAATTCAAGGTCCAAAAAACACTGTATAGAGGCCAAGCTCCTAATTTTTTCGAAAAATGCTGAAAGATTTTGGAAACGGGACCTATTTTTTTTTTTCCATTTTGTTTCTTTGGTCAATTTTCATGCATAGATAACTAAAAGTGCTCCGAAAATAAAAATAAAACGCTGAGCTGGTTGATTTTCTTGGCCGTTCATCTACTCCCTAATACACCCACTACAGCTCTTAGCAAAATAAGGTGCTATACAACAAGTAAATAAATTTGTTTGGCTAGATTCTGCTTTCAAACAGTATAATTATTCCATTAATCCGTAATTTCAAATTGCCCAATAATACAAGAATAAAAAATTTACCAAATGTTCGATAAAAAACTGTGTTCGAATTTTTAATTAATATTTCAGATTAGGCAAAAACCAATCTGATCAAAAAACAAAGCAATAGAGGGTGGGTGAAAGGGCAACATTAGGGCTAACCACGAGCCTTTGGTACAAATAAAGAATGTTTTGGCCCCTAGCGGTTAGGAACTAGTAACCGTACTTGTTGTCCAGTGCATTTTTGCCAATTAGCGCAGCTCACGCAGACTGTATTTTATGACCATCATTTAATCGCTACATAATTAATAAAAAATTTCAATAAATTATGTCCCACCTTATAAAACGTACGTCTACTATACTTCTCCTGACCTGGTTAATAACATTTTCTCCAACAACTGCTGGCATGAATCTGATGGAATAAAATAGTTTTCTCTGTTACAATCTGATAAAGGTTAGGAGTCCCAAGACACTCCTTGTTATTCAAATGTGAACATTTCACATATCCCAAATGCAGTAGGACCATTGAGGCAAATTCACAGCGCCGAGAAACGTGACGGCTTTGGAGCATTTAAATTTCCATATACTTTCTGGATCCATTGTTAATCAAAAATTGCATTCCAAGTATTTCTATCACAGCGAAACTGTACAGTTCTATCCCCATCCCTGCACCCATCATTACCTATACAAAGTCCTGACACAGTGATGTCATATACTACCCAAAGAGATTCTTATTCTAGATAAGAAACGCTTGACGGATCAAATATCAACGACTACAGTAATGAACTCTCCCTCAAATCAAAGAGCCAGGGAGCGGTCACCCCAACTATCTTTAAAAATTCCCAAACGGAAATGAAATAATACATACTTGGAATTAGAACAAATTTTTTGAAGTCACTTGCAACCTGCCAAAAATTTAAAACCCGAATTTTGAAATTGCCTATTCATTTATAACCTTGAAATTTTTTCAATTTCCCTTTCGACAAAAAAACAAATCTAAATGAGCGGTTCATGTAATAGGCACAATAATTTTGGCCAAGGGTTTAATATAGTTTATTTTTTTCTCGGGTACAATAAAGTTTATTGACATCAAACAAATGATAGAAGATTGAACTATTAATATGATAATATTATAAATTCTTTGTGAAATTTTTTATTGTCAGATAGGCATAAATTTATTGGTATTATTTCCGCCGTATCCATCTGGTTTCCTTATAATCTACTCGACGCATTAAAAAAAGAAATATCTGGCCCCAGCTGAAATTATAGGTCAGCCACTGAAACCTGAATGTTGGTCTTAAACCATTTAGAAAAACAGAAAAGAATTTCTCTTGATATGAAATATCACCTTTATACCACCTTTTTATGATATTTTGAGAAGATGTAGGCTGTAAAAGGAAGAGAAAAGCGGCCTCGAGTGAGTAGGTACGTAGAAGGGGTCTCAAGAAAGTTTGTTAAGGTATGGTGAGACCTCCCACAAACACTATACAATCTCTCAAAATGCATCAAAAATCGGTCCTTCAAAGGGATACTCACATATAAAAAATGCGATAAATCAAGATAAATAATTTGATCACTGTCTTTATTCATGAAAAAAATAATTGTGTTTTAAACAAGAGATCGGGTAAGATATTTAAGAGTCGATATTTCAAAATTATGTTCTAAAAAGTGCGGTTTTAACAAACAAAGCAGTACTCGTAAGACAAACTATTTATCAAGATTCAACGAATTTTCCGCTGGTGGCGAAAAATAATATGGAACGTGTATTTAAGCAGAGATTTACATTTTTTTAGATTTTTTTTAATAATGGAAACCTTGAATGGGACGATTAGGGGGACTTGTATAATCACTGACATTCTGTAAAACTGTTTCATGTGGTAAACCTCACACACACACGGGGAGTTATTTTCTTAATTTCTTTGATCTCTTGTACAAACTTCGCTGAACAAGGCGGGAAGAGAGGCCCGAATAAAAATGAAATAATAAAATTATATAAAAGTCCGATACGTTGCCAAAACTTATTACTTCAAAATCTAAATGCCAGATCGCAAAAAAACACATCATTGATTTTCGTTTTAGTCAATTTTATAAAATATTTTTCTCGCTTCTTTCAGGCTGCTTTTCGTTCTCGGATCAATTATGATTTAATCACCGTAATAAATAACATGGTTCTCAACCTGTCGATTTTCTGCCGGTTTTGGTTAAATTAGATAGAGAAAATAACGATACAAATCAATTTTATGACAGAGAACATCCAAAAACCAACGAGACGCTAAGAATAGCCTGGCACGACGGATTAGTGGAGACCAAGATGGCGGGATGGGGGCCAGTGAGGGGCTAATGTGCCACCATTTTATTCTTTCTTCATAGTTATTTGTTCATTGATTTTTATTGTAAATTTGCCCCAAAAAACAGCTCTGCTCTGTAGTTTGCCCCCAATGCACTCACCCCGCTCACGAGGGGATCACGTACTGCCGTTTCCGCGAACACCATATTGGGTCCCGACCTTCCGTGATTTGTGGTTGGCCGCTTTTCCATCCTTTCTTTCCTCGTACTCCTAACTGTAGATTTGTATGTGTTGAACTCAAAACACGTAAGTGTGTTTTTCTTCTGTATTCTTCTTCGTTTACCGACATACGCCGCCCTAAACGCAACGAACCGTGTAAAAAATGGGTAAAGAAAAAAAGTTGTTATGTTAATTTTTGTGAAAAATCATTAAGTTTAAAGATATGATAAATATATATTTCTGTTTTATAGTTGTAGTAACAGGGGATCAAAAAATTACCTTTCAAATCTTCCTTGTCAGAAAAAATTTAAATTCCCAAAAAATCTTAAAGGGAGTAAGCCAGCGGATGTGGCAGATATGTGAAAAAGTGAAAAATTTTTTTTACTTTTATTTTTTATCTTCAATTAAAGTGTTCAAATCTGCAAACTGTTTATATTTAATTTCTCAACATACTTTAATATATTTAAAAATATCAAATAAAACCACTTTTCAGTTACAACTACCATTTCCAACTTGAACCCGAACGTGGGATTTTTTAAAGGCAATATTTATAAACTTCAGACATTTTCGGGTGTATATGCACTATTAGTGGGAATGAATCATGATCCACAAGATAAAATTTCCTTAATTGAAAGTTTTTTTCTGAAAAAATAGAGAAAAAAACACTTTTAGGAAAAAAAAATTTGACCTTCAATTGAGTTAAATATGAAAAAATCATGATTTTAAAGAAAGTAGCTCTATACACCGCAATTTTATAAAAAATATTTTTCAAAAAAATTCAAATTTTTCATAAAATGCGTTCCAAAATCGCACAAACCGGTGTCAATAAGCAAGTGTGTGAATTCATCATAGTTTAAAACGATTTTCGATTGGACCCTCCCATTCGTTGAAAACTACGGAAAATCAAAATAGATATCAAAGAAAAACACAAACTATCGGCATGATTTTCAAAGGCAAGAAATTTCAAAAAGCTCTTAATAAAAATTTTTTTGGACTGTGATTTGCTAAAATTTTTTCATAATATTTCTAAAAAAGTCGACAAGAAAATGATAAATGAACTTATGATTTAAAACAGCATTCAGAATATGTAAACAGCATAACAAGTTAAAGCGGCTATTGTTTTCGTTTTATTCACAGATTTTTAGAAAAAACAACAAAAAAATTTGTGGTGAAAATGCGTGAAATT
This sequence comes from Oikopleura vanhoeffeni, assembly GCA_004367855.1. NCBI lineage: Eukaryota > Metazoa > Chordata > Appendicularia > Copelata > Oikopleuridae > Oikopleura > Oikopleura vanhoeffeni. The sequence goes on from SCLH01001669.1 coordinate 36,485, forward strand.
AATTAATTTGAATTTTTTGAAACATTACAATCAAAAAATAAAAGTTCGAACCTCAAACTTTTCTTAAATTGAATAAAAAATGATTTTAATGAGCTGAATTACGACATTATTCTGGTTCAGTATAACTGATAAAAAGCACAAAAAAATAAACCAACTAATTTATTTTCGTCAATTAAATTGGATCGACCAGTTCTGCCACACGCGCTACCCTACCTTTCTGTAAACAATATTCAGTAAGAAGCCACAAGTGTGGCTCTAGTGCCTTGGCGGAACCTTTTTAATATGCTCATAAGAAATTAAGGAATCTGGTTTAACCGTTAAAGTGCAATTTTGAATCTAAAAATTTTGACGAAAAAGATATAATTTGAGCCAAAAAAAGTTTTCCACTGTTTGATCGTACTCCTTGCATACGTTTGGGTGAGTTTTACCTGAAATTAAAAACGTAAATTATAGACAAGTGGTAATATAAAAGAATGACCAATTATAATAGTTAAGTTTCCGGCTGTTATACAAACATATATATTTTGGGTTACCGGAGATTCAAACTCAACCACAAAATCCGCATCAAGTTGTGACCTTTACATCTGTGTCAACTTCTTAATCTTCCATTATTTTTATTTATTTTTCAGTGGAAAGGCCAATGGATTCCTCTTCAAAAAAATTGAAATTTTTTACAAGTCGAGCTAAGCCGATTTTTTTAAAAAACAATTTCATGATCAGTCGGCGAAACTTCACAATTGCATGTTTCCGGTAGGCAAAAGGTGATGACAAAGTGATTGTTCTTGGGAAAGGAAGAAAAGCGAAAAAGGAGAACTTATAACAAAGAATTTCAAGAGATGTTTTGATACTCATTCATTTCAAGCCCATTTGATAAATTACTTTGCAATGCACATGTTAAAGCAAAAGCCATTCCAGGAAAATTTGGATAAAACTCTGCACTTTTAATTTTGGGGAATAAAATTGTGTTCACGGCGAAAGGGTTATTTGAAAAAAAATTGCAAATTTTTTTCAAAAAAAAAAGTTATCGAGCTTCTTCAGAAATTTCCTTCCGGCCGCTATAACACGGAATGTATAAATAATAATATAAAGCTCCAACCTAAGTAATCATAAAGCCCATCCCTAAGCTGTTACGGACTTTGACCGTCGATTTTTGAACCATAAATAAAAACCAGGAATTTTTCAGAAAAATTTAAAATTTCGTCGAGTGAAAATTTTATTTTTAAAATCTGTACAAAATTGCTTTCCGATTTTCCATAACTATCATAGTTTGAAGAATGTAACGATAACGAGTAGCCACGCCTAGCCCATCTTTAGTAATTAAGGGGTAGCTGTCGTGGATGTTAGTCAATTTCCAGTTTAAAAATAACACCAATTTTCAGAAATACTTACTAATTTTATTGCAGGAAAATTTTCATGAATAAATATTATTTTCGCAAGTAAAAAAACACTATAACTGTAATAATTACATGTTTATTCTTCTGGTGTTATTTAAGTGATTGGGACAACAGTATACGTACCGCCAAAGTACGGTATTTACGTTATTTCCAATTACAGCACTCCAATAATCTGGAAATTTTGTAATATTCGGAAAAAAGTTTTGTTTTATAATCTCCCTTTAAGGAAAGAAGAATGTAATTCCTGGTTTGGTCTATTACATTGGTACTACAAAGTTGTATCCTACAACGTTAACTTAACGTATATAATTACTAGACCAAACCAGAAAATAACGATCTTCTTCTCTAAAGGGATATAAAACAACGCAACTTTGCGTCAATTAAGAAACAACACTCGTGAATACAGGGCGTTGCCCGGCGTCGGTAACCTTCTTGTGTAATCTATCCAAAGAAACTCGCATTTTCAGAATTGATAAAGAAAAAAGTTTATGAAAATGAAAAATGTAGGAATACAGCAAACCAACCTGATATCTCAAGGCGAGATAATAAATACAATAAGTTGATAAAGGATAAATCAGCAGGCCAAGGAATTGCAGTATTATGTGCTCAGTTTGGTTTATTTTCAAAATTTTGGCTTCAAAAATCTAGTAAAAACGGACCGAGGAAGCCCCGTTAGATAGATTCTGTCTTATCACACTTTTGTTATTACCCGGCCGCTACTACTTAAAAATACACTACATTTCCTAAACTAGGCCAAGAATATAAAACAAAAGTGTGATATAAGGGATAACAGCAGGCAAGATTATGCAAGTTTGTGCTCAGTTTGGTTTATTTCAAAATTTTGACCTAAAAATCAATAAAAACGGACCAGAGAAGCCCCGAGTAATAGCTTCCCTTTATCACATCTTTTGTATAAATACTCGCCCACTAACTTGAAAAAACGTTTGATTAACAAGGCCGATAAACAAGATATGTGATTAATAGGATATTGGCCAGGGGTTGTAAGGGCCATGCTATATGGCATCAAAGTCTAAGTTTGAAACTTGGATTTTTGCTTAGACAGTTTCCATCTGATCAATTCCTTATGTTTCAACGACCTATTGGTCAACTCGCGAACGTAATCTGAGGGATAGAGATCCCTACTATAAATATATCATCACGTAACTTGATGAAATAAGAATGTTAAAGAGACGACTGGTGGCCCAATATCGCTCCAATACATGAAGCTGAAAAATCCTCGGTGAACTTCGGAGAGTTCTGGCGATGAAATGACTGAAGAGTAAGAATCAAGAAAAATACTCGACGACTCGTTGTGACGTGCCTTTTGTCCTTTTGACAATTCCGCACCCACGCTTGTGTCCCAAAGATGCAAAAAGCGGGGTGCGGAGATTTGATTAGAAGTTCGGGTTATTTATGATATAAAGGTGAAGTTTTTGTTCTCTTTTTTAAATTTAACCATTTATCCCATAAATAAGTAGACGCTTCTATTGCAGAAATACAGTAACTAAGTGACTCATCTGAAATTGGTTTTTTTAAAATCGTTTAATTTCACTCTATTTATGCACGATATATATATCCCTAATCACTACTTGATAAATATCCCGGCCCTACTGCTGAAAAACACACTACGATTGCACACAGCCGGGATATTAGACAAAAGTGTTGATAAGGGGATAATACATGCAAGGTTCCGCCCGGATAGTGAAATTTTTCGCAAAAAACCCTTTAACTTTATCGCGAAGTTGGGGAAATACGCTTGGGATTGGTGAATTAAAACAAGATTAGAATAAATTTAGTTAAGGGGTGTCGTCGCATATTTTTAAGGGGATGTGCATGTCAATTTGCATGCACAATAAATTAGTTATAATAAACTATATTTATTGTGCATGCAAATTTGACATGCACAACCCCTTAAAATGCGAGACCACCCTTAACTAAATTCAAGTGAGAAGCCGCTTAATCATGGCCCCACTCATTAATGGGTTCGTCTTTTGGCTTTGTGGATTTTTTCTAAAAAAGTGATCGTATCCGGCTATTTTCTTTGGTTTAAAAATTTAAGTTGGTTTATTATGGAGCAGAATAATTGTATGTTACTTTCAATGGAGAGATGGCGGATGCTCTTGCTATAACTGATAATTTTTCCGGCGTATTACACTTATTTTCAAATGGTAATGTGAGGTCGGTAATTTTTTTGCTCTGAATAAAAAATTATATTTTTTATTCTAAAGAAAAAAATAATAATCTGGAATATATATTTTATTTGAAAATCCTTGGCAGTGAGCATAAAGTCAGTATTTGATTAAAATTAGAGCAGCCTCCCAAATTCCCCGGTCACTCAACAAGTCGGGTAGTTTCACAGAAGTCCGTTCCGTAGGTTTTCACCTTGAAGTGTTCATATTGAGATTTGAACAATATGAGTACAGGCCTGAAACGGCCGGTATTCCTGATCCAAGGGTACAGTGTCCATATCGGCTGTACATGTAAATAGTGAGTTGAACTATTTACATGATTAATTGCTGTTCGCAACATTACACATTGGATTGCGTTATAGGTATAATACAGTGGTGGACACTAAACCACCCACTCTATATACTTTAATAATTGAACTTTTGATCAGAAATTGGAAATTTCCAAAAATCAATCTAAACGATAATTCATGTTCAAGATGTTGTAAAGGAAATCAATTTCAACTGAAAGTATAGAAAAAATAACTGCATAAAAAATTTATTGATAAATTGCTTCTGAAGAAAATTTTTTTGACATAACTTTATTCAAAATAAATTATTTTTAAATTCATTTTCAAAAATCCATTAAAAAAAATTCTAAACTTCCTACCTCTTAAGAGTACTGGGTCGCATCTTAAAAGACTCGGACATGAAATTCCAGAATATTTTAAAATGTTTTTTCTGAAAATTATGACAAAAAATAAGTTGATCAGATGCCTTTTATTTTCAAATATTGGTCATAAAAAAATAGTATTCTCGCGGATTGTGAAACTATATATCAATGTGATTTTTTCAATTTTTGAACACTTTCGAAGAATATAATCGCGGTCCAAAAAAAGACGAGATACATAAAATGCAAATTGTGGACTAAGAGCTTTGCGCGTATCCTCAAGGATCGAGGTAATACATAACAGTTTAGTTTCTGCCTCAAAATCCAGGGAGTGAGTAAAGATTATTCCCCCCGAGGCACTCAAAATCAAGCCAAAAACAGTTTATTTTGCTCATTAAGCGCCCGGCATCAAATTTTTTGCCAGTAAAAGCTGAACTTGGGGTTCTGCCCAACTTCTCTGTGGTCAATAAAAACTATATAAACATATTCTTCTATCTTCAAAAACTCAGGAGGAGTAGCTTTGAAGTGAAGATAGTGCCACTTTTGAAAAGGTTCGTTCCTGATTGGTCCGCCATCAGAGGCCTTCGATTTGTTTTGTGAAGCAGATTAATGTTCAATTATCTCCGTAAACTCGAAATACATAGTTCCGGCTGTTCTAGTACTTCAGTTGAGGCGACGCGGAAAACCTGTTTGCCTTAAAATCGACCAGTACCCCTTAAAGTCTCTGTATTAGACCTGCCTTCTAGTTTGCACAAGTAATGTGCATCAATATTGTTTTAACTCGTAGACTTGATTTCTGCTTTTGCTGCCATTACCATTTTAATCGCAATACAATTTGGTGGTACTTTTGTTTCGATCAGACGACCTTTTATTTCGAACTTTTCATTTCCGGTTTACTCCAAGTCAATTTTCTAGAATTCCAGAATATAAATCAAAAATTCCTTTTGATCACATTGACCGCATTATATTTATCTACCTGAGTCAAAAAAACGGCTTTATTCTAAACATTCGTCTGAAAGAAGATAGAGTTTGAAGTCGAAAAACTGGACAAATCGGCGTTCAAGTGAGATTCTAGAATAAAAAATGTCAAAATTTGGAAAAATCCTTCCGATCACATTTTTGTTCTTATTTATCCGCTACTTTGTGTAAATTTTGAGACGCTTTGTATGTGGGGTCTAAAAGAAGATAGATTTTAAAAAAACCGTTTAGTGCTCTAGAATAGACTCACCACCTGGTGATGTGATGTAACAAGGTGGACTTTGAGATGTGTAATCGTAAGACGAAGGCTAGATCTACAAACGAGTATCCTCAGATTTTTTACAACTGCCCTAGATTTGATCTGAGGCGTGNGTGGTACTTTTGTTCCGATCAGACGAATTTTTTTTCGAACTTTTCATTTCCAGTTCACTTATAGTCATATTTCTAGAATTCTAGAATTTTATTCAAAAATTCCTTCTCATCACTTTTACCGCATTATATTTATCTACCTTAGTCGAAAAAATAGCTTCATTCTAAACATTCGTCTAAAAGAAGATAGAGGTTGAAGTCGAAAAACTGGCAAAATCGGCGTTTAAGTGAGATTCTAGAAGTAAAAAAGTCAAAACTCGATTAATTCCTTCTCATCACTTTTTTGTTCTCATTTATTCGCTTCTTTGTGTGAATTTTGAGACGCTTTGTATGTGGGGTCTAAAAGAAGATAGATTTTAAAAAAACCGTTAAGTGCTCTAGAATAGACTCACCACCTGGTGGTGTGATGTAACAAGGTTGACTTTGAGATGTTTAATCGTTAGACGAAGGCTAGATCTACAAACGAGTATCCTCAGATTTTTTACAACTGCCTTAGAACTGTTCTGAGGCGTGATTGAAAGGAACCAAAAAGCGACACCCACCCCCNCTACTGTGGACAAAGAGCATTGATAAAAGTAATCTTCAAAATATAGCTGAGAATAGCATGTATCTCAATGTTTGGATTATAAGCTTGTATATTTAGAATATAAGTAATAGTAATTAATCAAAAATGGGTGCAGAAAATATTCATCTATTTAAGGGGGTAGTCATGTCTGATTTGCAATTTTGCAGAGCTATTTCAGGAAAATCTGGACCTTAAGCAATAATTCCAAAAATGCCAATTTGTAGACCTAGCTTTTATCTTGTGAAATCGAAGGTCAAACTCAGATTTTGATGACTACACCAATCGTCACATAGTCGTAACAGGAGGTCACTTCGCGAAAATTTCAAAATCTATCTCCTCCGAGACCATATATCGAAATTTGTTCAAAAGTTGACATAATACATAGAATAAGCGGACTAAGATTCGTAGGAGAGCGATTTACATTTCGATGAAAACTTCAAATAGTCTATTATCACTTTAACTTTAAAACTGGCAAAATACAGTTGTTTTTTTATATTTATTCATCAGGCTTTTATTTTGATATTTCCAATTCAATTTCGAACTTTGAAAATAATTCTGTCGAAATTTGACTCATATATTTAAAGATACTAAGATTATTGGGCTGATTATTTCTAAAAAGAAAAAAATCGGTTCAGGCAAGGTTTTCCTTTACATATTTCTTTCTGAACTAAAATAATTTTTAAGTTTTCATATATAAAATAACTAAATTATTGAATTTTATTTGTACAGTATTCATAAAAAATTTTTGTTTTTAAAGCGAAAAAAAATTCTAAAATGAAATAAATTTTGGTGGATATAATATCGGGTAAAAAGGGGTCACTCAAAGCTTTTCATTTTTAGGTGGCCCGAACAAAAGTTTTGAAGGACCCTCCGTAAAGTATTATAAACACTTTTATTTTGTAAATATTTGTAAAATTTTGTAAGATACCAAAATGGCTTCTCCTATTTTTCTGTATTGTGTTATAGAATAGATTAACAAGTTAGAATAGTTGCTCGGGATCGTCTCATACATACATTAACCTTTGTAAATATCATATTAAAACCAACTTTGATGACATTTTGCGGCTGTGTTTTCTTGGTCTACATCAGCCGCCATGATTCTATACAATCTGAACTTTCACAAAACATCATATTTAACAAAATACGATAACGCCGCCATAATTTTAGATATTTCTAAGCGGAGTCGGATAGACCTTGAACTGATTCATACTATTTTTATTTTGAAATTTAGAGGAGTTTGTGGGTTGGTAAAATTCATTTTTTGGTCAATAAGATTATTAATCAAATTTTAAATTTACAGGTTATATCAAAAATAATGGGTTCCAGTATATCCTTTGGGCGAACATACGCCATTAGACGACATTTTTTTACATTGTAAAACAATTGTAAAATCAAGTTTACGAAATGAGTAAAAATAAACTTTTCCATATATTAAAATATGAAATACCGGCCCGGTTGAGAATCTAGCGAGTGGGAAGTGTGGAGGTTTAACAATTTTCAAAACGTTTACATTTTGCAAATTCTGTGTTAGATATTTTAAAAAAAAACTTTTGGAGTACGTCCACGACATTTTTGAAATGCCGAAATGTCTAGATTTTGGATAAATACCATTTCTTGTATCTGTTGGCGAATCAAAAATGATCGCTTTCAAGACATCTTTAGGGCGAATAAACACAGTATGCTTACATCTTGTAGAGCGGCTTAAACAAAATCAAAATTATTTTTAAATCCACGATAACTGAAAGAAAAAACTGATTCGCCAAATTGAAAATAAAATGTTGTAAATCGCTTATCGCTCGCTACAATGAAAAGGTAGTGGACGAAATTAAATTTTCAGGCCTTGGACACAACCGAATGTTTCTTCTTTAAAAAAAATAAAAATTATTGAAGAGGGTAAAACAATATTTTTTGAAAATAACTTAAGGGGGTGGGTGTCGTTTTTTTTNTTAGATAGACTACTTAGAAACATTCCATTTGTTGATATATTGACTTCTTTTATATCTTTATTATTGGAGTTATTAGAGAAAATCTTCGGGCCCAATAGGGAACTGGTCTGACTGTAAACCATTGAGGGCCTGGTTTGTATGTGTTATCATATATATTTATTGTTATAAAGTAAATCAACTATGTTCCTCCTTCCCAGAGATATATCTCTCGAATAAATCCTGTGAGGAAGAGACATCTGTTTGATAAACAGAATGTCTGAAATGGCAGGAAATAGCAATATAAAGTCATAATTAATAAAGGCGTGTCATTGGTAATGAACACCACTGTAATCCACAGTCTACCTCCCACTAAGAGTGCACTTGTCTACCTTTTTATAACATCCTATTATTAATGTAATGTGTATATTGATAATTTTTTTCTATGTACTTTTTCCTCAAAACTATCCGATATATAAAATTATTTTTTTTCATATTTACCTTCCTCAAAACAATCACAAAAAGTTTTTATTTCTATTTTCCACCTTCCCCCAAAAACAAATCTAAATAAAAAGTATTTTCCTGGTTGTCACACTGCTCTTCTTAAATAATAATAGACCTATATTAACCTAATTTTGAAAAAAACCCTATTTTTTGTTTGCTTTTTCACAAACCAGCTAAATTTTGACAGTTTGTAAAAAATACATCTGAAATGACTGTATTTATTTCAACCTTTCCTTAAAAAATATTAACTATTCAAAATTTTTTTTTATTGGAACCATTTCGATTGATGCATCCTCTGATCCACTTCGGCGTAGCTGGATTCTGGACTCTCATTGGGAATTTTTGTTGTGGGCTTAATTTGTTGATTACACTTTCGTTTCCTGGTTTGAAAGGTTGGTTTGAGATTACTGGTATATTTTTCCATTGAATTTATTTGAGATTTTGAAATATCAGACCTTTCTTCACCCTCCTTTGTTTTTCTACAGTAAATGGTGAATTGAAATTGTTCTCATGATAAATTCTATCATCTATTGTTCTACAAATGGAACTTGAATTTTTCTCATGATCAAATTCTCGTCATCCTTAGTTTTCTTATCTGGGATAGTCGAATTTTCTCATGATGAAAATTCTTGTCATCCTTAGTTTCTTTATCAGGGAGAGTTGATCCGCACCCCAATAACCACCCTTTTTTATTGATAATATCAACCTACTCATTCCTAATGAATGTTTTCCGTGTACCGGTACAAAAATTTTCTAACAAAGTGTTTTCCCATTGATTCTAAAAAAGTTTTTGATTTCATCATTTTCTAAAAAAATCGCGGAGCAGACCTGTCCTTATTTAACTTTTTAAAAGTTCTATTGGTACAAAGGTCCAAAACCAGAGGTATTTGTTGCTTTATGACCGAGATCGTATTTGTCCTACACATCAAATTATTTTAATATCTCAAATTTTACCTTTGTGGTTAAAATTGGTAACAAAAAAATGTTTATCCACAATTTGAACGCACAATAAACAAAATGGTATTTTTGTTGCATAAAACGCTTTTTTCATATCGTTATCTAACACCAACCCCACCCGACAACTTGTTAATATTAATAAAAAAATTAAAGGAACTCTTTGGTAACTGCTAGGTTACCGTCAATCTTATTATTGTTGCATCTAACCTCTTCATACACTCGGCTCACTAGATGGATTGATCGTGTCAAATTCAACGTTGAATTCCGTTCACTTAAAACAAATGTTAATGTACTTTGTTATATTTAAGCTATATTTTTTTTTTAATCTTTAATAAATATTTAAAAAATTTTCAACCTTAAAATCTATTTATCCTAGGTGATGCGTCCTTAAACAGTAAATTATCACTAGATCCTGGATCACTAGTTAAACAGAACAAAAATTTCATGGCCATTAAAATTTAGTTATGGTTCTTTATCTACTGGTGATAATTAAATGCAGAAAAAAATTTTACCCCCCTTATAGCGCTACATTACATAATTATAAAGTCTTGTCTGCTATACCCGTATAAACCTATTTATTTTGAATACCATACCTAATTTTATAAAGATTTTCAGGATTTGTATCCAGGGAGTTTAAATACTAAAAATAGGTAAAATGCTCTTTATCGGCCACATCTGAAATGAAAAGAAAAAATTTTCAAAAACTGAATTCTATAAATTCAAATTACAAAAAAAACGACACGCACCCCCTTAAGTTATTTTCAAATATAACGACATCTTAGGGATGTCGTTAGCGGAATACATAATGGCGTTTAATCCTTTCAAATTTGGTGTTTTTTTGATACACACCACAAATCTAATTTTTTTGAATAACGACAAGTACATTTTTTCATGCGTATACAAAAAAGCAACTATCGTAGGTAGATTGCCAGATTTATACAATTTGACCGAAAATTTTTGTGCACATCACACTTTCGGGGGAAACTGGTCAAATACCAAAGATTTTCGCGACCCAAGATGGGGTGATTTCCGCATAATGATAAAAAACTCTACATTTATGGAAATAGAGAGCATTAAGAGAATGTTTCAATAAAAAAAACTTGAAAGTTTAAATTTTTTAAGGAAGGTTGAAAAAATACAGTATTTCGAGTTTTTTTTTTTCAAAACTGTCAAAATTTTTAAGGGCGGTTGAAAGCAAAAAATACGTATTTTTTCAAAATTGGTTATATAGGTCTATTTTTTTAAGGAGGGTGACAACAGGAAAAATACGTTTTATTTAGGATTGTTTTGAGGAAGGTGAAAATAAGAAAAAAATATTTTTTTTAGGATTGTTTTGAGGAAGGTGACAATAAGAAAAAATACCTTTTTTTTAGGATTGTTTTAAGGTAGGGTGCCATCTTAGTGGGGGTAGACTGTGGATTACAGGGTGTCATACCAATGACACCCTTTATTTATTATGCACTTTATATTCTGCATCACTTTAAGACATTCTGTTTATCAACAGATGTCTCTCCTCACAGGATATATTCGAGAGAATATATCTCTGAGAAGGAAAAACATAGGTTGATTTTAGGTTGATTTACTTAAAACATGCAATAAATTATTATGTACAAACTACAACCAGCCTCATGTTTACATATGTTTTATGCCACTTTTAGCTGGTTTTAGGTATGCCTGAGTCGTTTCAAAGGCTGTGCTTATATGGGTTTAAATTCTGCAAACTATCTTTACGCATGGGAACTTTATTCCATAGATACATTATTTATAAAAATATCGCTTGAGATAAAGTTTGTTTTTGTGACGAACAACTTTTAAAATTCTCATTTTTTATTCTAACATTTTTGATGCAGAACGAATGAGAATTTAAAATCGTCGCCATAAATATTTATATAATTCAGGTCATAATAGAAGTTCAGCAAATTGATGGTGGAACTATTACTTTGTCATATAATGTCGACTCATCCGACTGAGTTCTTAGATTTCTCAAACTGACCAAACATATTCAGAGACAAAAACTTGCTTCGAATTGAACCATTTGTCCGACTTTTTCTTCAAAAATTGATAATAAATCTCAAATGTTTAAAAAAAAGGGTCCGATCAGAACATATTTTTTTTTAAACTTGTGTGGTCATTTTCAGCTTTCTCCGATAGCCTAAATACGAACTGAATCGAATGAGTTTTTCCCAAATGTCAAAAAAATTCTTTGTTGACTACCTTTTTACTTCTGAGAGGCACTTTGGTTGGAAAAAAGAAAACGAATGATAATTTAAAAATCTTATAATTATTCTAATTCAAAATAGTGTTTAGTGAAGTTTCGTGTTCAAAAGTGAGAAACCAAAAGATTTTAGATTCGCATGAAATCTNAAAGTAAAAAATTGATCCCTTTTGATCAAAGAATAATAATAAAGTTCACAGCAAATTCAGCGACTCGCGGTCGTGAGCAGGGGTCGGCACATCTGAAATTTAATTTGGATCGGATCGGTCGCCTCAATTTTTTTGTGGATCGGATCGTTCTCCTCAAAATTTTTTTAGATCGGATCGGTTGGCTCAAAAAAAATTGGATCGGATCAGAATTGGATCGGTTTTCATAAAAAGTTGATTTCCGTACATTGTTAACCTCGAAAATAGTTTTTTATGTTTTTGTCTTTTAATTATTGGTTTCAAAACTGGATCGTATCTGGATCGGATCGGTCCACTTTTGAAAAAATTGGATCGGATCGGATTGGTCGCCTTTTTGAAAAGGTTGGATCCGATACAATTGTGCCGACCCCTGGTTGTGAGCATAAAATGCGAATAATATAATTATGACAAAACTAAAGCAGGACTATGTTGAATTTCAAAATTTTGTTTGACGTTTTCATTTTGTGCTGAAATGCATTTATTAATTGACTTTTTGTTACAGAGAGGAAAAATGGGAGTTGATGTTTACTACTGTAATATTTAAAGTAGATTTTTTTTTCACCTGAAAAAGAGCTCATCTGGCCTTGATTTTAACCGATGATCATAAATTAGAATTCAAAGCAGTTTATATAATAGAATTTTTTTTTTACTTTTCAGCTGTGAAAAATCCGAATGAATACGGCCAGCCAAGCATGATTACTGCGAAATTGACTCCAACAATTATTCCAGTTGCTAAAATGAAAGAAGTTAAATGGTGCATAATTTTTATAGTCATTTTAATTTGAAGAAAAAAATTTTCGCCATCAATTAAAAAAACTTGCAAATCTAAGAGATTAAGTTTCCATCATTACGTATTTTTGAAAAAAGGGCAAAACAAATACCTTGTGGATATTTTTATTTAAAAAACTGAAACTTCGTTGTAGACCAATTGAAGTTGCAGAAAATAGAATATGCCCTATTCACACTTTTGTAAATATCCCGGCCCTGCCACTTAAAAACACACTAGGTTTCCTAATCATGGCCGGGAGATTCACAAAATTGTGAATAGTGGATATATTAATTTTTAAATGAACGTTATCAGCTCAACGATTGACCGAAATCAGTGTAAAACTATCATATTTTTTTGAATCATGATATTTAGGGCTCCTCCGGTTAACTCTGTTTCCTTTGATTATTTGTAAAAATTTTGAATTGAACTTGAAAAAAATCTGGGTTAAAAGATGCTTCATTTGTCTTTTGGGTAATTTTTTTATTTGAGTATTTTATCTGATTTGAAATAAGTTTTTCGATAAATATGTTTTAGAATATTATAAATGACTTGTTTGCAAATTTGAGAAGTTCTTTTTTTACCTTCTGAAGGTAATCTTCATTAAAATTAGAGAATTTATAATAATATGTTCGAGCAATTTTGGGATTTTTTATATTCGACAATTCGAATTTTGTTCAAAATAAGTGTGATTTAGAAAATAAATTTAAATACAAGTAGATTTACAGTGTAGATTTAATCAAACTTACTTGACAATGTTTTAAGATAGGTCACAGCAGACTCTTCTCCTTTGAAGCAGCGGAATATACCACGAATTAATCCTTAAAAAATAGTTGTCAAACTCATGAAGAGGATATATTTCATTAAAGTCGTTTAAAATTGTAATCCATGGAGAAATGCTTATTCTGTAAATAAAATTTTTTTAACCAAAACTCATAATTAAACAATTTTTGAAATCTTTGAAGAAAATAAAAAATGGTCTGATTTGGACCATTTTTTTGTAAATTCAAATCGAAGATATAAACTGATTTTATTTGATTTCAGTTGACCAGGAAAGCGTGTTTTCGTTTTTTATACATAAATGATGTATTTATGTTAAATCCGAAAACTTTTCGACTAAAGAGCACATTTTTGCAATAAAAAAAAGTTTTTTGATATTGACACTGGTGAGTCACTAGTGCTGACCGTTATTGACATGTTTCAAGTTCAAAAATTTTATTTTTCTTCAAGTTCCTGACAATTTTTCAGAACAAATTTGTGATAAAAGAAAAATTTTGTCACGGGATAAATTTTCGAAAAAATCAGGAATATTAGGCACAAAAACATTTTACCGATCCTTATAATAAAGTTGTAATAAATACGAAAAACTTACCAATTATTGAGGATACGAAGCCAACACCTTCAGTAAAAGCAGAAATCATAGTGAAAGCAATGTAAGCCTCGAATGTTCTGAAAATACCAGTTTATTATAAATATTTTGATCGATCTGATAATTTATTAAAAATAAGAACAAATACTTTCTTTTTTTTTAATTTATTTTTAATTTTATTTTTTGACATGTTTTACTTATTGCGTCTTTAGATTGAAAAATAACGAGATTTTTGTATGAACAATCTCGATTTTTTTATTATTTTGAGGACGCAAAAAGCAAAACATGTCAAAAAACACACTAACACAATCACATAGACAACATTAGTGGGATTCAAACACGTGATTTAGGCCACATAAAAAGAAAGAGGGTCTAAAAGTTTGAGGTTCTCCGGTTCAAGAAGTCTAATTTAAGTTAAATATTGTTTCTTAGATTATCTGATAAACCTCACTGGTTAAAAAGAATGAATTGCTTTTTTTATGAGTAGTTTTGATTTAAATGCATTTATCACACTTTTGTTAATATCCCAGCCCTGATTAGCAAACTTAGAGTGTGCTTCAATTAATAGGACCAAGATATTAACAACAATGTGATAAAGGGATATATCGGGGTATCACTCTAATTTCAAATTATCACTAAAAATTTCAGAATATCATATCAAAATAAAATTTCTCAGTAGTAGCAATTGAGAAACATAACAATCTAAAACCCGCTCATAAATGTGTATTTTGAGGGGCATCATACAGAGTGTCACATTTTTCTCGCGATCTTAATTTTGGCTCAGAACTAATCAACACCGCTAATTGGTCAATTAGAATTTGAACTTGTCAAACATCTACGTTTTTGGTAATTAAATCATTTTGTTTCGCAGAAGTGAGGTTAAAAGTGAGGCTTAAGGGGGTTCTATAGGCAAAATGGACTTTTTGAATTGCTTATTTCTCTCGGCATAGACATAGGAAGTGAATAAAACATTCCGATAAGTTAGTTCGTAATCTCTGAGAGACGTTTTGAATCATATTTTTAAGATAGCATGTTGAACCAACCGGTAAATGAGGTTAACCAGGAGCAAAAAAATTCTGGAAAAAGCTGTATTTTTTTTTCGTCCTATTTAGGAAATGTTTCAAAATTTGACATTATCTGCGAAATTCAAAGGCGGAAAAAACTGTTGTTCCTTTTTTTTTAATTTTCTCACTAAAAAGATATCAAAACTGGCGAAAAAGACTGTTTTTTGCTATTTTGGCCACGGAAAGTTGTATTTTTTTT
>SCLH01001670.1:0-30258 GCA_004367855.1 Oikopleura vanhoeffeni
CTGATCCTAAGAGTGTAATTTGACACTCTCCGAGGTGTCACATGTCAAAATAATAACTGCCAACAATTTTCTTTTGAAAAACTACCCCATAATGTATTATCTCACATAAACATTTTTTGTTGTCAGCCGATACCTAAAAAGTGTAATTTGACACCTTTTGAGGTGTCATATATCAAAATAAATCATGCCAAAAATTTTCTCTTGAAAATCTAAAATTTTTTCACCAGCCTTACGTCATGAGTCATGGTTCCATGACCCAATTTTTCCACAAATGACCACGAAATCCCACGGCTCGGGCCACTGAATTTTGATTCATCCTAGGTGGCGTAGATCGCAAAATGATCCTTTTTTTAAAATTTTTTTTCACACATTCCCCATCTTGGTTGGCAATTTTCGACATTTTGGCTTACCTCCTATTATAATAATGTGATCCTGTACGTGAGATGAGGAGACAGTCGAGATGATGACCTTCAAGAATCCCTTCTCGAAGGATTCGATTTTGGTTACAGCAGATCCAAAAAAAATATTATCAGGGAAGTATAAGAAGCGGTATGAAAATCGCTCGCTCGGGCCCTGAATTTACGATTTCGTCTTTGTTTGTCTACAAACCCGCGCCGTTAAAGTGCGACCGAACTATTTCTGCGTTACTCAGCCCTGCCACCGGTCAATTTTTTACAACAAATGTTTCCAGCCATAATTCTTAGAATTTGCGACGCTCCATTTTGAGTTAGATATTGGAATGATTGAAAAAAATTTTGGTCAAAATTTGAAAAATTTTTGAAAAATTCTAAAGAACCCGATTTCAAAACATTTCCAGAATTTTTTTTAACGATTATTAAACACTAGAAAATAATTCGATTGGTTAAGGGGGTGGTCGAGGGCGAACTTTTAAAGGGCCTTTCGACGGATAAAATTTGAAGAATGAAACGTATTTTAGGAGTAAGTCGAACACGAGAATTAATGCGTTAACCAAAATTTCCTATCTGCTCTAGAATTTTTGATTTTGACCTCATTGGACTGTCTGCCAAACTCATCAAATTACGAGGAAAAATATTTTTTTTTGGTAATTAACCTAAACGATTACAAAAATCATTAACTAGAAGTTTCTAAGCTATGGTAAAGAAATTTTTTAAGATTTGAAAAAAATTTTGGAGAAATTTTTAAAATTTGAGTATCGATAATATCGTTTTTCTTACAAGTCTTGGAAAAAATTCTACCATGTAAATCTACATTATATCCAGCTGTTGAAACGCTAATCAAAGTTTACTTTTGATGAAACATACAAATCAAAATTCATTCTAAAACCGAAAACCTTTGATCATAATAGTTCAAACTTATAAATTTTAACTACATTAATACTTCTTAATGAGCGATTGTGATATGATCAAGACAATAATAGTTTATTGAAGTTGTTAGCTTTATCTCAAGAGTAACAGGAAAACTTATTTTATTTGCAAACCCCCAATATCAATGTATGCCACTAGCCGTCGGCGGTCGAATATCTAAAACAAGAACGGAGATATTAAATAAAAAAATTCATTTAAGAGCTTTAGAGGGCTTTTAAGCTTTTTTAAGTTTCCAGTTGCAATGCAAAAAAAAGTTTTGTGATATCTCATACGAGTTCGTCTGTGGTGGCATCATTCAAATCTGTCCGCGTCTGGAAAAAAAATACCCTATAAACTACATCATTGTGAAAAAATTCTTACCTTCCAAGTTCAATTCTTCAAAGTTGGATCTAACAATAGCACTCCGCCAAATTCGCCCATTTTGTGGTTGAAACTGGCAGTTTTAATAGTTCAACAGCATTTTCTTTCACGTGTTCAGTCAACAAACTTTTTCTTCTTGGTCCATAAAGGTAACGTTTGGGTAATTTAAGATCTTGCAGGGCCCAAACTCACCAAATTGTTCCCCCCACTTCAAAGCAGCATCATATCACGTTTCCATACGTCTTGAAAACAAAAAATATAATTGAAGTCATTTTAGACTAAGGCTCGTTTTTTTAATAGGGCATGGTATAAAAACGGTTAGGTAGCTTTTTTGTTTTAATGGGGCCCACCCTACTCAGTCAACCTTTTTTCTCAGAAGACCATACCAAGATAATGAACAAACGGTTTCTGCAATGTGTAGCCACAGTAAATTTGTGGCGAAAATTTTTTTTGTTTTTCATGGTCAACGGTTCACCGCTAATTGATGTTCCAAACCGGTAAATATTTTTCCAGAAAAATCAAGCAATTTTATATGACGAAGATACATTTCCGGGTAGTTTTTCAAAAGAAAATTTTGGCATTAATTATTTTGACATGTACCTAAAAGGGTGTCAAATTACACTTTTTAGGGTATAGACCTGACAACAAAAATGTTATGTGAGAATATTACATTTCGGGGGTCGTTTTTCAAGAAGAAATTCTTTGCAGTTATTTATTTTGATATATGACACCGTCAACAGGTGTCCAAATTACACTTTTTAGGTATCGGCTGACAATAGAAACTGTTTATGTTGAGATATTACATTTTGGGGTATTTTTTCAGAGACAATTGTTGCAGTTATTATTTGACATGTGACACCTGGAGAGCTGTCAAATTACACTCATTAGGATTCAGCTGAATACCATTAGATGCTAATGTGATAATAACATTAACGGCGTAGTTTTCAAGAGAAAATTTTTGATTTTAAGTTATATTAATACATTTTTTTGAAATTTTGAGTTTTTAATTAAATCCTACATTTTTTTTTATTTATCAAATCAACTTTATTTTAAGGACATTCCTCGGTTTCAAAACTGTGATGGTTGCCGAAAAGCTCATATGTGTCAGTTAGTTACTTGAAATGGAGTTATAATGTTGAATGAATGAGTTTGAGAATATGGTCCCTGTATTTGTAAGCTCGGTTCTATTTCCTGTTCATAAAAATGAATATGCAAAAAAGTAGGGATACATTTTTGCAAATTTATCACTGAAAAAACACGTTGATAAATTTCCAAATTAGAGCTTGGAAAATTCATGACATTAAAAAAGAGTAAAAAAATAATTTTTTTGTAATTTTAGAGTATAGTATGAGATGGGAAATTTCAAAAGGGACATAAAGTAGGTGCACCTCACCAGCTAAACGTAAAAGGTATGATTCTAAGCAGCCCAAAACACTTATGATGCGCTGTCATTACAAAGTTTATCTCGTTTTTTTTTTATTTACCCGTGATATTAAAAATCGATCAAGTCTCATATGTCTAAATAGCAAAAAAAAATGAAATAAAACCGCAAATCTCACATAAAGATCGAATGTTTTTTCAGTCCGATACCGTTAAAAGTGTTATTTTGACACCCTTTGAGTGTCATATATTCAAAAATAAATAATGCCAAAAATTTTCTCTTGAAAAAACGACCCGAATGTAATTATCTCACATAAACATTTTCTGTTTTCAGTTCTATACTAAAAAGTGTAATTTGACACCCTTTCAGGTGTCACATGTCAAATAATTAATGCCAAAATTTAATCTTGAAAAACTACCGTAATGTATTTATCACATTAGCATCTTATGTATTCCAGCTGATCGCTAAGAGTGTAATTTGACACCCTCCGAGGTTGTCACATGTCAAAATAATAACTGCCAACAATTTTCTCTTAAAAAACTACCCAAAATGTAATATCTCACATAAACATTTCTGTTGTCAGCCGATACTAAAAAGTGTATTTGACACCTTTTGAGGTGTCATATATCAAAATAGTAATGCCAAAATTTCTCTTGAAAAACGACCCCGAAATGTAATATCTCACTATAAACATTTTCTGTTTGTCAGTCTATACCTAAAAGGTGTAATTTGACACCCTTTCAGTGTCACATGTCAAATAATTAATGCCAAAAATTTTCTTTTGAAAATACCCGAAATGTATCTTCTCATATAAAAATTGCTTGATTTTCTTGGAAAAAATATTTACCGTTTTGAACATCAATTACCGTGACCGGTTGAACCGATGAAAAAAACAAAAAAATTTTTAGCGGCCACAAAGTTTACTTGGCTACACATAGCAGAAAACTGTTTGTTCATATTCTGGTTATGGCTTCGAGAAAAAATGACTGAGTGGGTGGGCCATTAAAAAAAGCTACCTTAGATATCCTCGGAAGTGGTACACACGATTATTTTTGAAAATTATGGGTCATAATATAACTTTCAAGGTATTTTTTTTAGACGCGACAGATTTCAGTGTGGCACCACAGAGGAACCGTTTGACTGTGCTGGTCAAATCTGTCCCGCGTCTAAAAAAATCTACTATCTATGCTGACAAGGGTGGGTTCTTTAAAAAAGCTACCTAAGTTCGCGCCAGTGTCATGATGACAATTTACAAAAATGACCGGAAAACGTTTTTGCAATAAATTCGTAATTTACCAGTTATTTACCGCCGTTGGCACATTCGATTTTTATGATATTTTGGTCATATTTAAGGTGCGCACCGGATGCGCAATGGCCAAACTACTGCGTTACCTACTCATATTATAACTTTTATTCACGTTGCGCTACAGAGCCGAAAAAATCGAAAATTACCGGGTTAAAATCGGGTGAATCAATACAGGAAACCGAAATGACCTTTAAAAATTTCAAAATGACCACAAGTGCCGAACGAACTTAAATCGAGAAATCCCCCTGACGGTCCCTATGATATACATATATTATATGAGTGGTTATACATATAGGTTCACATTATACATGACATGTATGTTTAACATTTTTGCGGGTTTATAAACCACCAAACAACCTGCGAACTAATAAAAAATATTACTTTACCTTCAAGACAATATATATCAATAAACAGCGCCCAGCGCCAACCTATCTTCTACAATACAAATTTGTGATGGCTCTAGATGACTTGTTTTAAAATATTATACTAAAATATGGCCAAAGATTGCGCGGCTTCGGTGGGCGCGCCAGATTTTGCGCCTGGCAGAGGAAACTGGCGAAAACTCAACATTGATTGAAAACATTCCTTCGTTTGGAGTAGCAGCATTTGGAACGGTTAATTGACCCACTGATTCCACAAAGAAGTTTTGTCTTACCAAATCTAACTAATGTTGAGCTGTCTGCCGTCTAAGTAACAATTTGAGGGCTGTTGTCGATAGGGGAAAATAAATTTTTTTGTTTAAAAATAAAAAAGGCGTTGGCGTTCGAATGACGTCATAATTTGAAAAGTTTTAAAACTTTATAATAAACGGCGGAAAAAAGGCTCAATGATGCATAGCCAATTAAAATTTGTATTTAAAACCAAAATTTCAAAAAATCGTATTGGCCGATTCCGACTCATTCTATATCGAAATAGAGTATTTAAAAATGCAACGGACAAATAATTATACACATGTGATGAAGATCAGTTACTGTCCGTTGCATATTAAATACTCTATTCGATATAAAATGAGTAGGAATCGGCCAATACGATTTTTTTTTTGAAATTTTGGTTTGTATTTCATTTTATTGCCTATTGCATCATTAACGGTCGCTTTTTTTTTCGCGTGCTCCCACCTAAGGGGTATCTGTTTCTGAGAGAACTAGATTAGATAGCGACAAACGGTTTTTGCATCTAATCTTTAACCGAATTTGTAGAACGCAGGATTTTTGTTCTTTTTTCTCCGATGATTACCGGTTAACCGGTATTCGCCAAAAAAACCGTTTTTATTTCGTTCATTTTGAGCATTTTCCGATGACTGGTTTCCGAGGTCACCGTTGATCAACCTAGGAGCCAAAAAATTTTCCTACACCGGGCATATTTTTTACCAAGGTTTCACGTGCAGAAAACTATTTGTCGCTATATTGTCTAGGTCTCGCCAATCGAAATTCATGTGGGCAACCGAAAAAAAAAGCGACCTAAGCCATTTTTCGTTTTCGGAAATATTTTAAGCTTTTTCTCGAATACTATTTTCAATAAGCTGCATGTGATACGGATTCCTGCGTCTTATTTAAATGTAAGTTTCTAATTTCATAGACCAGTTATTTTATTCGAAATAATGCGTGACTCACAACAATTAATTGTATGCTTAAAAAAATTGAAATTCATTATTTTTAACTATTGCTACGATAACCAAAAACCCGCATTTTCAAAGATTTTAAATAAAATTAGTTGTGATATTACTTCGATTTTCAAATTATTTTGTTGTAGTGTTAAACATGTTTAAACTTACGACCACTTTTTCTTGCTAGAACACGGGCCTCCTTTCATCTAATTTATCTTCCCATTGGGCGTGTTATTTTCCTCCAAAAAAGAGCGTAAGTGATCTTCGGGCATAAACTAGCGATCTGTTTGCTTTAACTGATGTACAGATGTCAATTCTGAAAATAAAACGGGTTTAAATTATTCCAAATTTGGAAACCAATTTATTTTAGTGAAAATATGTGAGATTTACATTAGCGTTACGGTCCCTATATAATGTATAGTTTTCATTAACTAGCTATGTAGTATCTTAACCTGTATTATATTTTTATTACCTGTACAGCACATCCGGTATCAAATACAATTTTTTATATTTGTACTAGCTACTATTTTCAATTATTGATATCGATACGGGCTCCTCGCACATATTAGCCACTCGTTTTTTAGCCAAAAATTGTATATAGATTCGGACACGTAATTATACAAATATTTCGTGAAAATAAAATAAAAATTGGACCATTTTTGTTTTTCTCTGAGATTATTGAATTGATTAATTACAGTTTCTGTTAAAAAATTGGAAACAATGGTCTGATTCGCGACCATTTTCCTCCAAATGTTGTCTCTCAGTTTGAGCTTGTCCTAAGACTCAATCGGATGAGTGGTCCAAAAGCCGAATTATATAAAATTATGGCAAAAAAGTGGCTAATATTGCGGGAGGCACCGATAATCCCGATATTAATTTACTTGACTTTTGTAGACCTGTTTACATAAGGAAATCATAATGTTGAATAGACCGTCTCCTGAGAAATTTAGGTCAAAATAAAATAATTCATCTGAAAATTAGGAAAACATCACGCTAGACGAAAATTTTAGACGGGTTACTGTGAACGGAAAATTATTTGTAAAACTGACCAGTTTTGAACGAAGAATCGTTATTTAAAAAAATACTGTCCATATCAAAATACTTCTGCAACTAAATGTTACTGTCGATATTGACTTGACATTTAACACTTATTTTAAAAAAGCCAAAAATATTTCTCAATTATCATTTGCAATGGGAGGGGGGGGGTTATCAATCGAGATATTTTTGAATCGGCGTTCCTGAAATAAATAAAAGATTAGAAAATTCAATTACCCCTAATCGCATAGTGCAATTCATCATTGTGCAAAAACAAAATTGGAAATATTTTTTTCGCCTTTGAAGATTTCGACAACTGGTATCTAAAAACAAAAGTCTAGAAAATTTTCGACTCAATTTCAACTTTCTTCTCAGAGACGGTCCCTATTATTCATACCCGTACATACGTTCACCGGGTGAACTTTCACCCACAGTCATTTTTTAATAATCCCTAGAGGATCAAAATGGCCTTAGTTTGAAATCGGTGGCTAAAAAGAGCAAAGTTTCAACAAAAATGCAATTATCCACAACTAATTTTATTTAAAATATTCGTAATATATGCGGTTGGTGGTTTTCGTACAATAGTTAAAAAAAAATTGATTTCATGTTTTTCGTAAAAAGCATTACAAATTGTTGTGACTCACGGCATTCATTTTGATTACAAAAGTAACTGTGTCACAGGTCTATTGAAATTATACAACCTCCATTTCAAAATTCAAGCTTGTTAGATGCATGTTCTTTGATTGTGAAAACATTTTCGATAATAGCTCTAATTTCTGAAACAAAAAAACGGCTCAATAGGCAAATAAAATTTGTATTTGTAATGAAATTTTCAAAAATATCTGTATTGGCCGATTCCGAGTCTATCTTGATACCGTTCGAATAGAGGTATTTAATTTCAACGACGTAGCTTCAGATGCAATCTTCATCCATATGTCAATTTTGTCTAGATTGCTATAAACCCTTATAACAGCGCTCGGAGCAGAAAATCGAAACACATTTATATTTGTGAACTGTTGTTTTTATAACTGTCACTACTGTAATTTTGGATAGAAAATGAATTGTATTGCAATTTAACAGTCTTGGCATAAAAATAAAAGGCAATAAAAAACATGTATATACTTTTTTTCGAATTCAGGCCTGTCAGTTTTGCACGTCGCTCCAGCGCGGCTTGAGTTTTTTCTTCGGCCTGAAACATAGGTTTAATTTTTTCTATTGTACAGGCGAATTGTTTTAGATGAATAGTTAAACATTGTTTATATTTAAAGTTTTTTTCTCAGGTATACTAGAAAAAAACGGTCTAAATTCTTAAATTTTTCGGTCATACTAAGTATGATTTTGACCATTCGGCTTAAAAAAATTTAAGGGTCAAATTTTTTGAAATATGACAACAAAAGATCAAACTACAACAAATGACCAGTAGGGTTCACATGCACATTGGCCATATTGAAGGGAATTTTATTGCACTGTATCGAAAATGTTCGCTCAGAAATGTCCGTTTTTAGATACTTGCAAATGGGGATTGCAGATTAGTCGAATCGGCACACAAAAATCTTCTGATATTCTTGTTCAAAGTATTATTTTTCAACTGAGGTCGTTTTTTTTTTAGGATCGCCCACCTAAGGGTTATGCTGTTTCCTGAGAGAAACTAGACTAGATAGCGACAAAACGGTTTTTTTGCATCTTAACTTAACCGAATTTGGAACGCAGGATTTTTTCTTTTCTCCGATGATTAAACGGTTTCACCGTAATTCGCAAAAAAACGTTTTTTCGGTCATTTTGAGCATATCGATGACTGATTTCGGTCCACGTGATCAACCTAGGCACCAAAAAACTTTTTCTACCGCAATTTTTTTCAAGGTTTCACGTTGCAGAAAACTATTTGTCGCGTATCTTGTCTAGTTTCTCCTCCAGTCCGAAATCTATTGGTGGGGCCATCCCCTCCTAAAAAAAAAAGGCGAAAACTGACTATTGCGCTGCACACCTTATTTTTTAAGCCACCATTTAATACACAATGTTACTTCGGCTTTTGAAACGACTCATCCGATTGAGTTTTTTAGATAGCCAAACGAGCACAAATATTAGAGAAAAATAAATATAAAGAAAAACTCCGAATCAGATCCATTGTTTTCCATTTTTTTCAACAAAAAACTTATAATTAAACAATTTCAGTAATCTCAGAAAAAATCTAAAAATGGCCGATTCGGACCGAATTTTTTTTTTTTATTTTAATTGTTCACTTAGATATTTGTGCTCATTTTGACCTATCTAAGAACCCTTAATCGGATGAAGTCGTCTTTCAAAGCCGAATTATATTAAACTTTTTTTGGAATCTGGATTTTTTTCGAACCTTCTGATAATTTCTACGAGAAACGATCAACGCGATTTTCGCGAAACTAATAATTATTCGGGTAAAAGCCGTTAAAATATAGGAAATGAAAAATGGGCTCAGGGAAGCAAATAAGCCCGGGATCAGATTATAAAATATGACCATAAAATCTCAGAAAGATCCGCATGTTCCGAACTTTTTGACTTATCTCAACACTATTATAAAGATACTTAAAAAAAACCAACCAAAGTAGTGCACGAAAATGTTCTGGCTTTTTATATTTTTGAAATTAAGCCAAATTTTAGGAATGTGAAATCACATTATGTGAATACCTTTGACTGCGGGTAGCCAATCATTTTTTCATCGCCATTTTTCTGAGAACTCCATAACAAATGGCATCCAGGTTAATGACGTCTTCTAATATTGTCCTTTTCCCACTGATTACGTTTATTTTTCTCGTTTTCAATATCTTTCCTTTAATTGACTAAAAAACAAAACTTATCCATAAATGAAAATGAAGAAATTCAATATAATCCCATGATTAGAGTGCCACAGTGAGTCAACGGTTTTCCATCCATTTTTTTGGTCAGAATGACCACCTCGGTGAGTTATGCACATTTCCCTGTGTTTGTTTTTGTAAGTGAAACCGTTATCGGATTTTAACCATGGAAACATTTTTGGTCTGAAGACAGTAACAGGTGTTCAAGAAAAAAAACATTATGACGAGTGACTTATAAAAACAGCGTAATAGTTGGCGACTATCAGCCTAGACATTCAATAAATAAAATGTGATATTACACCATAAAAAAACAGTTCAGCTAAAAATGGCTTAATGTGAGAGGGTCCCTAATTACATAATATCCAATTTTGCCACAAAATTTTGTTTCTTAGGTGAATCGATGTAATGAAAACCGAAAATGGCCCTCGACCATATCATGTAGACCACTACAGGTTGCTGGAGATCAAAAATTTAATAATTTTCGAATAACAATTTTCGCAACAGGCTGATATTTACTTAATTTGAAATAAGATCAATTTGATAGTTTTACCTCTGTTTGGGAATCTTTGTTTCTCAGATAATTCTTTTTCTAATTTCATAAGTTTATCTTGGCCAACCCTAACAATAAAAATTGAATTTCCCAGTCGAAATATCTTTCCCATTCGTTTATTGAATGACGGTCTGGGCAAACATTAATCCAGTCCTCCTTAGGTGGGGTTTTAAGTTAGTTCGGATAATTTCTCTCGAGATTGAGAACAAACGGTGATCGGCGACGCTTATTTTTTTAGGCTAAGTATCTTGAAAGTGAAGTACAATGCTAAGGTAGGTTTTAGGGGAACCCACCGCTTTGTCAGCATTAATAACTCGAAGGCTCATAAGAGATATCGACTAACGTTTTTTTGTATCATGGACCCAAGTAAAATTTGTGACACGGAAATTTTTTTTCTCGGTCAACCGGGAAAAAGCTGTGAAATTACCGTTTTTGTGAGGCAAAACATGACAATTTTCGGAAAAAAAAAAATTTCGTGATATAAGAATGAAAAAAACTTAAAACAATTTTACTTTCCCGGCTGATTTGAAAGCAAAAAAAATTTTGGGCCATCGAGATTCGAACCTATCGAAAATTACATGCCGGCTTATATCCAGTAAGACCGGAGTCAAAATCAACTTAATAAAAATTTCCTTAATTGAGCTTTTTCAGTTTGAATGCGAAAAAACGTTTCTCGATATCACCTATGGTCCATAGAACTATTGTTTTCTCGTAAATCCCGTCATGAAGAAGGGTGGACACCCCGTTAGAAAAAATTAAACCTAATAGGTAGTTTTCTTTTAGTGCGACAAGATTTGACTGTGTCACCACAAGACGAACGTAAATGAGATATCATAAAACGTTTCTTTGCATTGCACTGAAACTAAAAAAGCTCAGGCCAAAATTTTTCTGGATTTTGTTTTGCTTCACCGGTTAACCGGTAATTCTCCGGTTTGAACGGCGGTTATTCGTCGATTTCCCCTAAATAATACAGTTTATTATTACACACAAGTACCTGCAAAACATGTTATATCCTTCAAATTTCCCTTGGAGAAATTCTTAGAACATCTAAAAAATTTAATATTTTGGGCTACAAACAACTTCCGGTTTTAAGAGAAATAATGACTTCATCATCGAAGAATTAAATTTTGGGCATAATGAAAAATCTTAAGAAAACTTAATTTTTATGAATTTATGAATTTAATTTTTCAGCCATTAAGTCTTAGAATGTCTTCTAGTTTCATTTCATACCCATATTAGAGTCATTTCCGGTCAATATTGAAAATCTTGAATTTTGAAAAAAATCCTCGAAAAATTTTCGAACCATTTAAAAATAACACTTTCGCCTGAGCTTTTTTTGTTTTCCAGTTAAATTCAAAAACTGTTGTGTGATAATCTCATATGGTTCGTCTGTGGTGACTCAGTAAATCTGTCGCACCTAAAAAAACTACCTTAGCCCAAATAAAAAAATAAAGGTACCCGCCGTTGTTCCTCAATCTCGGGCAGGACAAATTATCCGACTAACTTAAAAACCACCTTATCAATGTCACCGTGATCGATTGGGCCCTCCTGGAGACCGTCCATTCCCGCACAATCTGCCGCCGATTGGGAACGTATGAGACAAAATGGAAACGTCTTCTTTGTCCCTTGTTTTGGAAAGTCTTCCAATTCGAAAAGTTGCTGACCGGGGAAAACGAATTGTGAACTTTTCGAATTTTTTCAGCGTTAAGAAGGGTCAGGCTGAAATTTTGCGATAATAAGCTGTAATCGCGAATAGTGGCGGAGTTATATTTCGTCTGCCAACCACCTAGAAAAACCAACCTTTACCGGGTGGATTCGATTTTTGAAACTCTCGAGGGTACTTCTAGATTAAGACCCCAAAAAATCGAAAATGGTTGAAAATATTTAAGCTGACCCCAAATGACTCTGAAACTATACTTCTAAAGGCTCGATGATTTTTTGAAATGTTGGCCAACAACCTGAAATTCCTTTAAATAAAAAATGTTTTGACTCGACCCCCAAATATGACCTCCTTAAAACAACCTATTGAGCAGCTCGATAAGTGGTAACTGAAAGTTTCGTCGAAACAACCGGAACCAAAGGTCGGGAAAAGTCGAATATACTAACTTGGCGTGAACTCGATTTTGACATACTTCTCGGTGAATTATATTGAAAACTAAGAAAGCTCATGAGAAAAACCGAAAATACCCATTTTCGTAGATCATTCCTTGATATTGTTGACTCAGTAACATCAATAATCGATGATTATCACTGATAGTTACGGTATCGTTACACGTAGAACCTTTTCGTACTCAAAATCTATCTCCTCCGATGACGATATATCCAAATTGATCAGCTCAAATTTTTAGCAGAACACGTATCGATTAGCATGCCGAAATTAAGCACAAGCTTTCATTTGATCTGATGTCTGACCAATTCTAGAACGGAAATATCGACGTTTTTGGCATTCCCAGACTTTAACATCTAACTCCTCGAGAATAAATTTTTTCAAATGGCTCACGATTTTTACTTGCGTATTCTTTTGAAAGCATTTATATAAGATTAAAGCAGCAAGCTCATCTGAATTTGATCATTATAATTCCGAAATATGATTTTTGAGGTCAAATTTCCAAAAAATGTCACGTGAATGAAAACTGAACAATACCACTGAAATCAAGCTGAACGATTTATCTGATCAAAAAAATGTCTTGACGACATATCGAATTTTCACCTAAGACCTCAACATTAGCCGAATTTGTTTGGAGCTACAAAATACTTTCAAAATAAAAGAAAAAACTTCAAAAATTTCGAATTCTTTTTTTGTTATTCGGATTGTTTTTTAGCTTTTAAAACATAAACAATCGCTTTTAGCGCATTTTATAATATAAATAACGGAAAAATAAGATCGCATACCCCCTTAAATGACATAAATTGACCCCGTTAACCTCCCGCAGTGTATAGCCCTTTTTGAAAGCTTAAAGCCCTACTTATTATGGAAAAAAATGATCGCAGAAACTTCCCTTATAATACATTTTTAAATTCAACAATGTGACTACCCAATAATTCCCCTTCCCAAAATTTTTTCGGATACTAGGTTCAAATCTTTATGACAAATTGATGAAAAGGCGATTTTTTCGCTCAAGTTTACTTCGCGAAGAAATACTTTTTGATCCAAATTTCGCATTAAAATTTCAATATAAGCCAGTTTTTAGGAAAAGTGGTTTTTTTGAGTAACATTTGAAAAAAATAAGCCTCTGGACATATCTGGAGCAAAAATATTTTTTTTGGGAGTGGAAATTTTCACAATATATTATTTTGGATGTACGTAATAGATAAACTGATATGTTTAGAAAAATATATAGTTTGTGAAATCATGCGCAGAGTGGTACTCTTATACATGGTATACCATTCTGTTAATTTTTTTAGAGTGTACTAAAGTTTCGAAATTTCTTCATCAGATTACTAAAGAATAAAAGTTTAAACAGAATAACCGAAATTTTTAATTTCTTACCTCATGAATACAGTTATATTTCTGTCACTAATTTTTCAAAAAAATAATTTTCTCAAAACTAATCAAAAAACATTTTTTGAAAATAGTATAACGGAAAATATACTGTAACTCATGAGGTAAAAGAAAATAAAAACATTTTCGTTTATCTGTTCCACAACTTTTATATATAGTATCTGATGAAGAAGGATTTCTAAAATTAATAAACTTAATCTAACACACAACACTAATTAGGGGTTCGACCGGGAAAATTTTTGACACCTTTAACGACTGAAATTCAAGCTAAAAGCAAAATAAAAATTCTAATGTAGAATTTGAAAACTAAAATGTCGAAAAAAAAAATTCACAGAAGAATCTTCGTGGGGATAATTAGGTTTTAATGTTTAAAATTGCCCGCTTTTCATATTGCGCAACCTGCGCATTCCCTATGATTATTGTTTTATCAATAAAAAATGAGCTAATTTCGAACTAGCAGATAACAAACAATCCAGTTGGGGTTACGTTCGCCGAATATTTTCATCACAAATACATTTTTCCGCCTGCCGCATTTTTTGTCCTTTCGATACTAAATTTTTTCCTAAACTGGACCAAATTTTTTTTTCAAAATTATTCGAAACTTGTTCTTCTATCTAAACCCAAATTTTGTTGCGGTCAACGCTTCTCTTGCCTTTTAATTGAGAAAATATCAATATTTCCAGTTTGAAGACAGAAAGGAGTTTTTAAGGTAATTTNTAGTTAAGCCAAAATGTCGAAAAATGCAACCAACGATGAATGCTGTGAAAAAAAATTAAAAAGATCATTTTTGCGATCTAGCGCCACCTAGGATGAAAATCAAAATTCAGGGCCCGAGCGTGGATTTCGTGGTCATTTGTGAAAAATTGGGTCATGGACCATGACTCATGGACGAAGGCTGTGAAAAAATTTTAAGATTAATTTTCGGCACTTTTCTAGAAGACAGCCTATTCGAAACATCGAAAAAAAATTTCCTGCCAAAGATCTATCAAAACCTTTTCTATGCATACAAAGTAATGAAGTTTCTACTGTTCTCCGTTTATCCTTGGCAATTTAAAAATGTCCAGATTGCCTCGACCACCCCCTTAACCGGCAATTCTTGGTTTGAAACCGTTATTTGCGATTTCTATACAATTTAATATTTTTATTAATTTATTATTACACACAAGTACCTGCAAAACATGTTATATCGGTCAAATTTAATCGGCAAAAATTTTGATATTTGGCATACAACAACGTCCGGTTTTAGGAAGAAATAATGACTCATTATCAAAGAATTTAATTTTGGCATTATGAAAAATCTCAAGAAAACTTAATTTTTGGAATTTAATTTTTCAGCCATTAGTCTTAGAATTTTTTTTCGGTTTATTTCAAACCCATATTGGGTCATTTCCAGTCATTTGAAACTCTCGAATTTTGAAAATTTATGAAAAAAATCTTGAAAAATTTTCGAAAATTAAAAAAAATTTGGCCTGAGCTATTTTAGTTTTCAGTTGAATGCAAAATGTGATATCTCAAACGGTTCGTCTGTGGTAACATGACTGTGGTCAAATCTGTCGTGTCTAAAAAAAACTACCTTATTTTAAGCGAAAATGCGGAGACAAATTGATATTTTAAAAATATGTGAACAGGTTTTCCATGAAAATCGTTTTTATTTATTCTTTTCCATGAAATTGTCAAATTTCAATTCAAATTTAATGTTTATAAATCAGCAAAATGTAAATTCAATTTTTTTGCGATTTAGCGCCACATAGGGAAAAATTCAAAGTTCTGTCTCAAGAAAAGTTTTAAAAAATTAAATAAAGATTATTATCAAAAAATCAGAAACATCTATAATCAGACGAAGGCAAACATAATTTTTTTATATTTTTGACTTTTGGATTTTTATAAAGACGCTACTAGGGTGTCACCTGTCGAGGCTAATAGAGAGACTAAGAGGGTTATTAAAAATCCGAGGCAGCCATTCCTGATGATTTTTTCCGAGAAATTTTTTTTTAATTTCCAAAATTTTTCGAAATCCGAGATTTTCAATTGACCGGAAATGACCCAATATGAGTATAAAACGAAAGAGGACAAAATTCTTGGAATTATGGCTGACAAATAAATTTCAAAAAATTGACTCTTTTCCGGTTTTTCATAATGACAAAATTTTCAGTTTTCGAGGATGAGTCATATATATCGATCGATTTTTTTGGTTGGCCTCCATTTTTAAAGAGAAGGTCATAATGAAGCTGTATGGCAACTAAGGAACAAGTTGGATACAAAAAAAATTTAATTCCCAACTTTTTTCTGGGTGGAATCGACCGGTGACACACTAGACGCTACAAGCCAGAAAATTTTCAGTTGAAATATCTTCTTTCGATCCGGTGCAAAATGAAAGTCAAGCGCGTTATTATGTCCGTATAAAAATAGGTAACTTTTTTCAGACCACCCACCCAGTTCTGTCGCTACTATTTGAGAACGGAACAATATATTCGTAATCTGATTTTTGCATCCAAAACCCAAAGAAAAACCGGATGTAATTTGACACCCCTTAAAATTGACTGAGAAAATGAAATACTGTAATTTGAACCCTTAAGAAGTGTCATGACATAAATTTTATTGCCAAAATTTTGTCTCTTAAAAAACTACCCAGGAAGGTATATTTGCAGGTCCACAGGTTTCCTAGCTTAAAAGATGACCAAAACTGGTCGGGTGTCCTTAAAAAATAGGAGTAATATGAAAATATATTTTAGTTCACCATTGACGATAGTTTGCTGCGAAAAAGGAAGTTTGTTAGGTTTTAACAGATCTGGTGGAAGTCCATTATCACAGGAACAGATAACAGCAGCTATAGAAACTGCCAAAGAACGATCAAAGACTGTTTTTGAAGAATTTTACAAATAAATTATCGGGAAATTCTGTAAAATATATTGTTTATAATTAAGATACGGTCAAAGAAAGTAAAACAGTTGTGTGACTAAAAAATCTGTCATAAGCCGTGGTCGAAATTGTTAATTTGTCCGATGATCAAAGGTCATTAATAATTTAAATTGTAGGTCGTATGATTTTAGGTGGGATTTTTTGACGAAACCGTGACAAAGACCAAAAATTTGAAAATTTTGCATTTGTATCTGCCAACGCTTGCAAATTCGGTAACATTCGCTGATTTTTGAATTTCAAATTATTTCGCGTTTTTTTTAAGGGATTTTCCGAAAATGTCTCAAATTCCTAATTTTGGAACCTTCATCGATCCCTACCATGGAAATCATTCCAGGATTTAGAAAATTGAGGGATTTTTGTTTTTGCATCTCTTGGTTTCACTTTGTCATTTTCACGAAAATTAAGTTTATCTGCTTTTAATGCAATTTTTTAAATAATTTTGTGGCATACTTGGCTTAATATACTCTTTTGAATTCTATGCTTACGGTCAACTAAAAGGCGACCGAAAGATTAGTCCAAAAATGAGTCACAAGCGTGGATGTGGTTGAAATTGGTCATCCGATTCAGAATTATCGTTTAAAACGGTTTTTCAACATTTGGAAAATCCCTAAAAAATCCGCAAAATAATTTTAAATTAAAAAATCAGCGAATGTTACCGAATTTACAAGCGTTGTCAGATCCAAATGCGAAAATTAAAATTGGGCCTTTATCACGGTTTTGCCCTAAATTATTAATGACCAAAGCTCATGCATTATTGTAATTAGGGAGGGTTAAAAATATTAACCCTTATGAAACGGAGAATTTTTTTGACTGTATTAAACGCAAAGTAGTTGTCGCAGAGTTTTGCTGTTAGGTAGATACATGGATTGTTTGTAAATTGGGTTGATTATTCTGTCAGATTCATTAAATCAGATTTTGGCCCTCATGAATTTTCAGGTCCAAGGGTTTGTTATCTATCATCCAGACACTCTTATGGCATCAAAAAAATAAAGATTTGTTTTAAAACTTTCAAAATTTATGGTTTTCAAAAAGTTTCAATCAAATTTATAAAATAGGAGACAAATTTGATAAACCAGCGCTATAACGCGTTATAACGTCGCATATATGCTAAAACACTCATTGATCAAAAAAGGCATTAAATCCGGAATTCTGTAGTTAAGGGGGTGGTCGAGGCAATCTGGAACTTTTGAAACTGCGCCTCAGAATAAACGGAGAACAGTAGTAACTTCATTTACTTTGTAGCAAAGACAAGGTTTTGATGAATCTTTGAAATTTAAAAGAAAATATTTTCCATTGTGGAATAGGTGTCCAACTCTAGAAAAGTGCCAAAATTAATCTAAAAATTTTTTGCAGCCTTCGTCCATGACCCAATTTTACGATTTTTCACGATTATCATTTTATTCACTTTGGAATCTACGTTCGGGCCAGAATTTTGATTTTTTCCCTAGTGGGCGCTAAATCGCAAAAATGATCATGAATGCTGTGAAAAAATTTAAAAAAAAATGATCATTTTTGCGCATTTAGCGCCACCTAGGGAAAAAATCAAAATTCTGGGCCCGAACGTAGATTCCCACGTGAATAAAATGATAATTCGTGTAAAATCGTAAAAAATTGGGTCATGGACGAAGGCTGACAAAAAATTTTAAGATGATTTTGGCACTTTTCTAGAGGTTGGACAGCCTATTCAAACATGGAAAATATTTTTTAATCTCAAGATTCATCAAAATCTTTTCTTTGCATACAGAGTATAATGAAGTTACTACTGTCTCTGTTTATTCTTGAGGCGCAGTTTAAAAGAGGTCCAGATTGGCTCGACCACCCCCTTAAGGAGTACTGGTCGCATTTAAACGACTCGGACATGAAATTTTCCAGATTGTTTTAAAAATGTTTTTTTTCTGAAAATGATATGACAAAAATAAGTTGATCAGATGTCTTTTTATTTTCATTTTGTCATAAAAAAGTATTTTTATCGCGATTTGAACATATTCAGTGTGATTTTTTTCAAATTTTGGAAATTTCTGAGGAATTTGAATCGCGCGTTTCCAAAAAGACGAGATACAAAAATGCCAAATTGTGGAACTGGGGCTTGCGCGTATCCTTAAGGATCGTATACATACCAGTTGAGAGTTTCTGCCGTCAAAATCCAGGGAGGAGTAGTATTTTCCCGAGGCACTCAAAATAAGGCCAAAAACAGTTTTTTGCTCATTTAAGGGGGTAGTGTCCGCAAAAAAAGTTGGCCTGAAATTTGATATAGTTACTAAACCACCCCTAAAAACGATCGCTTTTCAATCTATCGGTTCTCCACAAGAGGGCGGCAAAGTCGAAAAACGGAGGTACCATTTCTCCTTAATTACATATCCAGGGATCGGATTTTTTTCAAATTGACCAGGTCGGGTCGAACGCCGCACCGAGTACTTTTCGTCAGGTCGAAATTTTTTTTTCGACCCGGGTCGGAGCGTCGGGAGATTTGTTTAAGGGAAGTTTTAAAGGGGAGTGGATCGAGTTAAGAGGAAATAGGCTCGATATTAAGGGGGAGTGGGCTCGAGTTTAAAGGAGAGTGGGCTCGATATTAAAGGGGAGTGGGCTCGATATTGAGGGGAAATAGGCTCGATATTAAGGGGAATTGGCTCGAGTTTAAAAGGGGGGGGCTCGAGTTTAAGGGGAAGTGTATAATATTTTTTTCAAAAATTAATACTTTTTCTAATACTTCTTCTGCGGGGTCGGAAGGTCGGCGACTTTTCCAGGTCGCACCGACCCGACCTGCGTTCCGGGGTCGAAATTCCGAACCGGAAAAATCCGATCCCTGATCCGATCAACTTCATTCATAGTGTCCAAATTGAGCGGATTCTCAATGAGCAAAAAATTGTGGTGGTTTTTTTGTCTGACTTTATAAAAATACAGTAGATAACCTTAGAAAAGTGGTATTTTGGCCGGTTTGGTACCATTTATTCGAAAACCGCTCATCAAAATTTGTTTTAACTATCTGCTTTCGATTTCTCATACAATTGCGAACAATAATTGTGGACTACATTTTTCATTCATGTCATCAAAAAATTAATACATGTATAAAAATAATGCTAAAAATCTGATTTTCAAAATTTTGAAGGGTTTTTGATGACATGAATGAAAAATGTAGTCCACAATTTTGTTCGCAATTGTATGAGAAATCGAATGAGATAGTTAAAACAAAATTCTGATGAGCGGTTTTCGAATAAATGGTACCAAACCAGCCAAAATACCACTTTTTCAAGGTTATCTACTGTATTTTTATAAAAGTCAGACACAAAACATCACAATATTTTTGCTCATTGGAATCCGCTCAATTTGACACATGAATGAAGGTGATCGGAGATGTAATTAATGATAAAATGGTACCTCCGTTTTTCGACTTGCCGCCCTCTTGTGGGAGACCGATGATTGAAAAAGGACGAGACCATCACCAATCGTATTTTTGGGGTGGTTTAGTACTATATCAGATTTTCAGGCCAACTTTTTTGCGGACCATACCCCCTTAAGCGCCGGATGAAATTTTTTTTTGAGTTAACGGAACCGGGTTCTGTCTCACGTTCTCTTGTGGTCAATAAAAAGCTATAAAAGTATTTCTCTATCTTCAAAAACTCAGGAGGAGTAGGCTTTTGAAGTGAAAATAGTGCCACTTTTTGAAAGGTCGTTCCTGATGTGGTCGGCCAATCAGAAGCCTTCGATTTGTTTTGTGAAGCAAAGAGTTAATGTTCAATTATCCCTAAACTGAAATACAATATGTTCGTGCTGTTTCTCAGTAACTTCATTGAGGCGACGCTGAAAACCATGTTTTTGGCCTTAAAATGCGACCAGTACTCCCTTAAGTTGATATAATGTAAAAAAATTAATATTTTTGTTGGGAACCTCCTTAATTTAATCTTTTTTCAAGACACAGCTGAGTAATAGAATTTCAGCATTTCAAATTTAATTTGACTCAATTGAAAGGCCAAGCAATTTTATGTAAGATTAATTTACTATTGTAGCCTCATTTGATATTCACATTGATTTTTTCTATAACGTGACTGTAAATATAGGAATTTTCTCTCAAACATCGTTTTAAAGCCAAACTTTGTGAATACTTAATAAGTCGGTGAAGATGGTTTGATAAGTATAGAGGGTATTATTGATAATAATATAATTTTCAAACAGTCTCAAATTCATATGAGCCAAAGTCATAGAGCCAAATTAATTTAACCTGAGTTTTTCAAATGGATAAAAAAGTGAAACTGTTATCAACAAAAATCGAATAAATTTGACATGTAGCTATAATTCCCGAACCTAAAAAATTATAAAAATAATTGTAAAACCAAGAAGAGTTTTATTGTGA
Source organism: Oikopleura vanhoeffeni (assembly GCA_004367855.1). NCBI lineage: Eukaryota > Metazoa > Chordata > Appendicularia > Copelata > Oikopleuridae > Oikopleura > Oikopleura vanhoeffeni. Next base: position 21,179 of record SCLH01001670.1, read on the forward strand.
AAAACTTAAACATTCTGAATTCCATAAAATTCGTGAGTCTTTTTCCACTGTTCTGAGTACCGGGTGTTAAAAAACAATCTTACGATTCAAGGACATGCGGTAGGGACGCAGCGGTGATTGCCTAGAAGAAAATTTAATACATTAACTGTCAAGTTATTTTAAAAAATTTGTTTCTCAGAACAATAAACCTTATAAATTTGGAGTTACCAAAATTTCAAAATTTAGCGGATTAACGTTCCTCTCAAACTACAGAGAGAACTTACAGTAGTTGATACAAATCGTTGACCTTCGTGGGTTGTTGACCAGAAAAAAACTATCCGGGCAGGAAAAAAAAGTTTTGGCCATCAAGTGGTTTAGAAAATGCCTTTTAAAAACGCCCATATAGAGCACAAACTTTCCAATTCTTAGTCATACATCAAACTCCATTAACCTGATTTTCACCGAAGTAGGGCTCGTTGTCACAAAAAAATTTGCCATAACCTTTTGAAAATAAAAAATTTTTGAAAAAAAAAACATTTTGAAAATTTGTTGGTATTTTGGTAAAATTTTTGGTATTTTCTAAAATTTCGGACTCTAATTTTTTTCTAAAAAATTTTCCCATGTCCAATTTTTTGTCAAATTTTCAGGGGAACAGGAAAAAGGCTAAAATAAAAAAACCCCAGCAACCCCCACCTCACCAGCCCCAATTTGAACAAAAAATCGGTATTTTAACCGGAAAAAATCGGATTTTTGAAAAATAATATTTTTCATTTTGAATTCTGCCCAAGATTTTTTTTTCTCGTTTTTCTTTAACAGCAACCGTTCAAAAGTTATAAATTTTCCCGCTGCGCTCCCTAGACATGGGCCATGTCACATGACCAGTTACCTTCGAAATTATTTTCTCATAAATTCCAATTTTTATATTTCAAAATTATGGTTTTTAGATAATGATGAATTCGACATGAGTAATCCTACGTACCTAACACTTATCGGCATAGCAGAGCAATTTCGTTCTCGGTCCAGTATAGGCCTATCTCTAGAATGTCTGTCAGCGGCCGCTCTGCTAGAATCCATCACACCGTCTGAAAAGGCAACTGCAAACTTACTTATCGGAAAAACTCTGGCGCAGTACGCAAAAAATAAAGGTATGTCGATCAATCATTTCAGAATTCATATTTTTTTCAAATACAGAAGAAAACTGTTTTTATCTTTTATTTTTTTCCAAACTGAAGACAATTATTCAATTTACCTCGAAAATGTAGTAATGCCCCTTAAATGAGAAGCAATCGATCGGGCTAGTTTTTCATCCTACGCACCGTATTGTTTATTTATAATCAGCCAATCACAGGCGCGGATTCAAAAGCGTGGCGTGTGAAAAACATTTAGGCAACGTTATATGATATTCAATTTTTGCACTAGATGGCAAAAATATGCAAAAAACATAAAACTTTTGTCATTTTTTATGTTTTTCACAAAAAGAGGGAAAATTACGGTGGATGGACAACTCGCAGTCAAATGTTTTGACTGCCAGATTTCTGGANAAAAAAACATTTTAATGAGCTGATATACATTTATTCTGGTTCAGCTAACGAGAATAAGCACAAAAAAATAAACCAACTAATTATTTTCGTAAGTTAAATTGACGCCAGTCTGCCACATCGCTGCTACCCCCTTAAATTAAAATTAATCAGAATTCCTTTTCGAATTTAACCTCTTTGACAGCTTTTGATTTTTCTCAAAAATTGGCCAGTGGGAATTTTTCCTGACCTCGGAGCCAGTTTTTCTCATATAAAGAAAAAATTCCTATTTTGTATTTTAAAAATAAAGTTTTATTTTAAAATTTTGGAATATATTTTTCTGCAATTGTCTGATTTTAAAATTTCCCATGTTTTTCATTACTGTGGGGGTTTTCCTAGCGGACAAAATGGGCAAACCTTACCCAGGTTTAAGCGGAAAATGGAAATTTTGAATGACCATACAAATGTAGCGGACAAAACCCACAGTATTAATAAATGTGAAAATTTCCGTTTTTTTAGGTCACTCAAATTCACCGATGAGATAGTTCCGAAGGTATTAAATTATTCACGGTTTTCAAAAATGATCTTGTCCTTATAGACACCCTTATAGTATCCATTATTTTACAGCAACAAGCCCCTTAATTTTTTTCAGTTGACAGCAAAGCATTTCTACTGACGGCTATTAATATCTCAAAAACAAATACTGACAATGACTCAAAATTATCTGAAATTTATTTCGAATCAAGTTTTATACTCTCGTCTGTTTTGGAGGCTACAGAAGTGGAGGAAGCTATCAAAGTTCTAGTGACGGCAATAGCTCTAGCTGAAAACAATAATTATTGGCATCTAAAATTTATTTTCAAATTAGCGGTAAGTTTAACATTTTTAAACTCGAATATTCTTCAAAGAAAATTATTCTAGAAATTTTGTAGAATACTGTCTAGACATTAATGAGGGAGCCAAATAATTTTACACGCTGGATCTAGAGAGTATGATTTGTATTATAGGTAGAACGTCGCGACGCCAAAATAGTAAACCGCCACAAAAACGATAATTTGGCATTTTCATTTCATTTAGATATTTTGTTGACTAAATTCAGGCTCGTAAATCTAATCAAACACGTACAGTGCCCGATATGTTAAATCAGAAAACTCATCGCGTCAAACGAGTTTGGCCTGACCAATCGGATTCTCATTTTGATTTCTAAAACACAAGCTTGGTCGCTATTGGTCAAATTAAATTCTCGTGCAGGTGGGGTTAACATCGTTTATTTCGGGGGTTAAACAAATTTGTCTTTCTCGTGAAAATATTACACATTGGGACTGTATCATTTTGCAATAAAAACATTTGGTTGCCAAAAAATAAATTCTGCCGTGACGTCACTACGTACAACGTTTAAAATCTTTGTCCCAAAAACCCTTGAAATGGTCATTTTTCGACAAAAATATGAAAACGAAATTTAAATACCAAATTATGGTTTTTGTGACGTTTTACTACTTTTTTCGACGGCTGTCCATTCAACAACTGCGGTAGGCTAAATCTTGATTGGAAAATACGAATTTTGAATTATGCCATTCCCAAAGCCTTAAAATAAATTTCAAAACAATTTTCAAATCTCCGCGGTCGTTTATAAATTATTTATAAATTTCCTGATTTGAAATTTCGGATTTTTTTTTTTTTTAGACGTAAACTGACTATCTCAGTAAAATATTAATACATGTGTTAATATTTTACTGAGATATTTTTCTTCAAAATGAAAATCCGTTTTTCATTTTAAAGCAATTGCTGACGATTTTTTAAATTTTTTTTCGATATGATAAAAATCATTTTTACGGGCTACAATCTAAAATTAGTTAAAATAAATGGTCAGCAAACAAAATTTTGCCGTTTCTACCTTACCCTACCTTCCCCTTTAGAAGTAATGATATGAAAATTATGAAATACAATTACTTTAGTAATTTAAATTTATCTAGTTTTCGAGCTATCCAGGATTTGCGGAACTCAAGAGTCCTATTATGCCTACACTACTGTCATGTTTGTCTAAAGGGACGTGCGTCTAAGCGGACGTTTTAGTGGCTTTTTGCATTTTTGGGCAAAAACCTACGCATTTTTTCAGATTTGAAAATTTTCGTGCGTCTAAGCGGACGTTTCATATAATTTCAAATATTTTAGAAACTTTATTCGACGAAAAATGATGTGAATTTGCTACAAGAACTTTTAAATGTTGGAAGTTCAATCGCCACGTCCTGTAAATCACTTTATTTGCAAATACTTTTTCTCCTATCAAAAGCGCTAGTAAGTTGTCAAACAATTCCCCCCTTCCAAATTTAACATTGATTTAGGGTATTCTCCAGACTTGGTCTAAAACAATTGATTCTGACTTTGAGAGTATTATTTCGGATGTAAATGCAAAACTTAATATTTCTGTTGGTCTATCACCTCTACATGTCAATTCTATGCGTTTATTCATGCAATGTTTGCAGGTAAATTTACGTTTTTTAAGGTATTTCAAATACCGTTTTTGAAACCGACTTTTTCGATTTATGAGTTTTTACTGGTAATTTTTGATTTTTTCTTTTCTGGAAAACCCGATAATTTTTCCACGGTAAAAACCGGAAATCGAAATAGCCTACTCTGCAGTGTCATGACATTTGTTTTTTTGAAAGTTGTATGCTCAAAATTTCAAGAAGATTATATGTGCCAGTTTCAAGCTTTCTCACAGAGATAAAATACCCGGCTAAAAAACTTAACTCTTTTAAGTAGTTTTTTTTTAGGTTACCCCACCCTTTGCCCCCATGCTATTTGGAGTTAACCTGTTTAGAATTATATTGCTTCGTTATAAAATGGCATGGGGGCAAATGGTGGGGTAACCTAAAAAAAAGGTACCTTAGGTGAAATCGAATTTTTCGAAGTTTCTCAATTTTGAATGACCTGTAAATTTTCAAAATAGCCACAGTTGCCGCTAGAGACCAAAATTGTAAAATTTGATAATTTTTTAAAGTAAAAATATTTCATCATTATTTTGTTTATAGGGTGAATCGATAGCAGAAAAAAACTAAATGACCTTTTAATTAATTTTTAAAAATTCCCATAGGTGCCGTCAAAGAGAAAAATTTGAGCATTTTCAAGTAATGAATTGCCATCAAAATTTTGTTCAGAGTAAATCAATATCAGGAAAACAAGAAATGAAAAGAAACCTGAAAAAGCGTGATTTTTACCAGAAAAAAGGACGCTATGTTTGATTACAAATAATTATTCGCTATAATTTATAGGCAATAAATTATAGCCTATAAAACGTATGTGCTAACCTTGGCGGACTTCACTTTTTTGACAACCGGTAATTTAAACCAATTTATTATAACCAAGTTAACTGAGATTATTACCGGTGAAAATCCAAAATATTTTTTTTTATTCTTTTTCTTGGAATTCTGCCCAAGATGTTTTTTCTGTTTTTCGCTGATATCGACAGTTCAAAAGTTAGAAATTTACCCGCTGCGCATTCTGCCTATAAAGCTCGTAAAACACGATATCCTTTGAAATAATTTGCCAAAAAGAGGTCATTTTCCAGACAGCTATTAAAATGGCGTTTGAAAACTATGAATAATAATTTCAGATTTCTAAAATGTTGATGTCCGGTGAAGTAAAAAATGCAAAATGTATGTTGAAAAGTTTGCAACAATCAATTACAACGATTTCTCAAATGCAGGAATCTGAAAAATATAAATCAGCCGAGCGATTTGAATGGTGAGGCCAAATACTTATTTTTGACTGCTTAAATACATAATGTAATTAAATTATATCAATATAATTATTAATAATTATTTAGTTTCGAATGGATTAAAAAAGAAGAAATGACGTCATTAGTTTATTTAATAACTGTAATACATTCAATGCAATCTGGTACTATGAAAAAAGCAGTTAAATATAGTGAAAAAACTTTATCACAAATAGACCGAATAAGACCTAATCAAAGGTAAAAATTGATTAATTATGTTTAAAAAAAAATCTACGATCCCTTCCATGCAGTTTTGTCTAATTTTCATTTTAATATGTTTATAAGGTGATGTGCGTCTATAAGGACAATATAGGCAAAATAAGGCCAAAAACTACCATTTTTATTTCGGCGTGTCCCTCTATAATACGCATTTTTTTCGAAAGTTTAAGGTGTTATTTAAAGTTTATAAAAAACCTGTTTTTAGGTCAATTTTGACCAAAGAGCCAAAAAAGGCCTTCATTATTTTCTAGTCACAAACGGCAACATTTAAGGACAAAATCCCAATTTTCTTCATAAATAACCAGTTTTTTGTAATATTTTCTATAAAACTCTTGTTTTCAGAACATTTTGATTATTGATAAATTGATTCCGAAAATTAAGGATCATAGCGATTACGGGGCCTCCTGGGCATATTTTGCCACTTTTTAGCCAACATTTTTATATAATCCGCATCATATCCAGGGGTCTCGAGTTCGAATCCCGGTGCTACATATAATTAATCTATATATCGATCATGATGCCCGAGTAACTTAAATCTCTTATTCCCTATTCTTTTAAAAGGCAAATGAGAGATTTAAGTTACTCGGGCATCATGATGGATATACGCCTTTCTGTATAACTTATTAATAAAAAAATATCATTTGGCTTTTGAAAACGAGTCATCCGATTGAGTTCTTTGATAGCTCAAACTGAGCACAAATATTTAGAGAAAAATAAATTAAAAAAATGGTGCGAATCAGACCATTGTTTCCAATTTCTTAACAAAAACTGATAATGTAACAATTTCAGTAATCTCAGAAAAAAAATGGTCCGATTTTTTATTTTATTATTCACTATATTTGTGCTCAGTTTGAGCTGTCTAAGAACTTAATCGGGTGAGTCGTTTTCAAAAGCCGAATTATATAAACATTTTGGCTGAAAAAGTGGCAAAAAATGCCCAGGAGGCCCCGTAATCGATATGGAAAAATCTCAGCTGTCCATATAAACAAAACTACATAATTATAATTGAAATATATATTTTTTGAACTTTTCAAAAACAGAAATCGTACTTCAGAGAGAGATTAAAAAACTGGAGACAGACTAATTAAAGAAAAAAAAAATGAGAATGAAAATATTTTTTTTCTTTTTGTTTACAAGTTGGCCAGGGGCGAGTTTAAAGTCGAGAAATGAGCCATATTTTGAGCGAAATTAGGACCTTCTTGGTAGACCTCATCCGATTTTAATTTTGACTCTTTTATCGTATGAATTGATATTAATGTAGGGACTCCGTGTGTGCCACCGACTATTCGATTACAAATGTAAATTAGGGCGGTAGCGGTTTGGTAATGTTTATTAAAGGCACTTTTGAGGCCTAGAAATGGCTCGATTTCCCGACTTTGAACGAGCCTGGCCGAACTTGTAACAAAAAGAACAAATATTTCTTCTCCATTTTTTTGCCTAATCAGTCTGGTCTCCAGTTCTTTAGAAATTCTGCTGAACCGATCAGTATCCCTTAACCTAAGTTGGTCGCAGGCAATTTGAGAAAAGGAACAAGATGATTCGCAACAAGGAATTTTTGCATTTCACCCTCTTCGGAAATTCAAACGGCTATAAAGATATCCGGAAAGAAAAATTTTAACGCGTCAATTTTGTTTTTTGATTTCTGACTTCGAACACGTTAACCTGTGAGCACAAGAGCCACAATTGTGGCTCAAGCCTACCTAATCATTCAAACAAAGGCAAAAACGGGATCGTAGAATCTTTTCTTTCAAACACATTATTAAGGAATTTTTATCGGTTCCCAAAACATATTGAATTTTCTCGAATGTTTGGTTTCCAGTTAATTACGGGTGTTGATTAATTAGGAATTTTTCGCCTAACGTTTCACTTCCTGAACATTATTTCGGAACAAGACATAAAATTAACAATGTGAGATTAAGCCAGTTTTTTGGGAGTGTATTTGTGCATGCATAACAGTATGAAATAAAATTATTGGTATTATGGGCAGAGTGATTTTTTTCGGAAAGTGAATTCATTGTTCAAACTTTCAAGTATAACGAAACGAAGAGTCGATGATAACAAAAGCAATAGCTATCGATAGGATCCATCAAAAATAATATTGTGATTTTACAATTAAAAATTGTCCACTGTATTCATCCCCATATTTACTTGAAAATAATAGAAAAAGTTGTAATAATATCGCTTTTATAAGGGAAAATAAACTATTTATTCAAAAATCATGGCATTTTCCATCAATTTTTTTGACTCTATTTATCAATTACTTTTGATTTATGGATATTAAATACAAGCGGGACAAAACTATGCGTTGACCAAGATACTTGTGCATCGTTTCTGACAGATGTAAGCTTGTGAAGACAACTATGACCGTTGTATCACCGTGATATGGTATTGACTTGCTTTTTTTAACTATATTTTCCTAGAACAATTGTGGGCTGTGCCTCTGGCGGAAACTTTTTTTATATGCTCAAAACAGGGTTAAACGGTAATCAGCGAAAAACCGGTAATTTCCCATATTTTAGAGGTAAAAAGTGCTCTAGTCCACCAGATGGTGATCTCGTGCCAAAAAAATATTTCCAAACGCAAATTATTTTTTCTCTGAGGGAGTGGTTCCATTAAAAAAATCACCTTACGTGTCAACATTTTCTCTTGAAAAGCTATCCAGCTGCTATTTGTCAGTCAACAGGTCCTGGCTGACTCAAGGATGAACAACTGTATTTGGCCTTTTGAGAGGTTGTAAAGGGATGCATTCCCCGACTCGGATTTTCTATCCCTATTTTTCCCTATCTTGTGCTTAAACCTACGCAAAAAAGGGATGGAAACCCACGCAAAAGCCATCCCTTTTACAAGCCTGCCTTGAGAGTTGCCAAATAACAATAATTTTCTGCAAAAGTTTTGGCGCAAAAATATGCACTAGATGGCAAACAAATTCAGGAAGTTTTTCCAGGGATGTCGGATGCAAAATCTGTTTGCGAATTCAACTTCCGTTGTCAAATGACAGGGAAAAAATGGTTGAGTTTTCTTAAAAGAAAAATATTTAGTGAAAAAACGCTGTTTTTTGTATACTAGGAACTTTTCTAACAAGCAACTACTAGCGTTGAAAACTTACATGTCCACAGTTGGCAGGATCATTGGAGAGTTTAAAAATAGAAGAAATCTGATGGATTGATCTGAGAGATTCATGTTTGGTCACCAGTGACGATTTTGCACTGAGCATGTGTTCAAGAGTTATTATACGGAAGTTTTGATAAAAATACACTAGAAATAATTATTATTTTAATGCATTTGTATTAGAATCCCCATAACGCAGTTTCTTTTATTGGGAGTGCTTCGTTTGCACAACTATTTTCACTTACGATTTACCTCCTTTGGCACCTGCCAAAATTTTTTAAGCGTTTTCCAACTGTTTTGCGAAAAAAATAAATCGCCTTACTTCAGTTCACTTTTGTAAATACTGCCCTGTTCAAGTTGAGGGAATGGTCCTCCCCAAAAATGCGCTAGGCGTGTAAGGAAAACAGATACGAATTTGTAGAAAACGTCAGGCCTGTTATTCCCTTTATTTTATTCCCCATGTATCTCACTTTTTAACAAAT